>LPNX010305488.1:266657-301657 GCA_001517045.1 Pseudotsuga menziesii
CATTCACCCTAGTCGCAAAGCTAAATTCTGTAAGAGTTCTTTTGTCTCTTGTAGCTAATCGTGACCAGCCTCTGCAACATTTGGACGTAAAAAATGCATTTCTCAATGGAGACCTGGAGGAAGAAGTGTACATGGATGCACCTCCAGGATTTGGTGAAAAGTTTGGCACAAAGGTGTGTAAACTGAAAAAGTCCTTATATGGGTTAAAATAGTCACCAAGAGCCTGGTTTGAGAAATTCACTCAGTTTGTTAAAAGTCAGGGGTATACTCAAGGGCAAGGTGATCATACGATGTTTATAAGACATTCACATGATGGGAAGATGACGATATTGATTGTGTATGTAGACAATATAATTCTCATTAGAGATGATGTACTTGAGATGAATTGATTGAAGACTTCCCTCTCATCAACATTTGAGATCAAGGACTTAGGATCTCTGAGGTATTTCCTTGGAATGGAGGTTTCTCGATCGAAGAAAGGGATTGTTGTCTCCCAACGGAAGTATTCCCTTGACCTCCTTAAGGAGACTGGGATGAGCAGTTGCAGGCCAGCAGACACTCCAATCGATCCCAATCAGAAACTTGGAGATGACACAGAAGGTGATCCAGTGAATACAACTTGGTATCAAAAGTTGGTGGGGAAAGTTAATTTACTTATCACATACACAACCCAATATTGCTTTTGCTGTGAGTTTGGTAAGCTAGTTTATGCACTCACCCCATGAGAAACATCTTGAAGCAGGTTATCGGATTCTCAGATACTTGAAAAGTACACCAGGCAAGGGGTTACTCTTCTTTGAAGACCACACAGCAGAACATAGAGGCATACACTGATGCAGATTGGGTAGGCTCAGTTATTGACAGGAGATCCATGTCAGGATACTATACTTATGTCTGGGGAAATATGGTCACATGGCGAAGCAAGAAATAGAATGTGGTTGCAAGGAGCAGTGCCGAGGCAGAATATAGGGCTATGGCTGAAGAGAATTCTTGAAGAGATGCGGATGCCGGTGAATATGCCAATGAAGTTGTATTGTGACAATAAAGCTACCATAAGTATTGCTCAAAATCCAGTACAACATGATAGCACGAAGCATGTAGAGATTGACAGACACTTCATAAAAGAGAAGATTGATAGTGGAGCTGTTTGCGTGCCTTTTGTTCCTACTACTCAACAAATAGCCGATATCTTCACCAAAGGACTTTTCAGACCTATTTTTGAGCTCTTTGTAAGCAAGTTGGGCATGATAGATATCTACACTCCAACTTGAGCGGGGTGTCAGATTTCTAGGGAATAAATTAGGAAATTCTATTTTTTGTAAATAAAATCTGAAATTACTATTTCAGATTTTAGTAGTTTCCGTTTCCTATTTTTCTAGCCTAGATATCTGCTGATTTGATTTGCTGATTTTGTGGCCTTCCTGATTTGGTGGCCTTCCTCTACTATATATCTTGTAATCGTCTCTCTTGAAAGTCAATAAGTATGATTATTCTTCTTGTCAAAAAACCTTCATAAACTATATTTGGTAGATTGAATACTTGTTGGCCTTTAAAGAACTTTACAAATAATATTATAACAATTAATTTATAACATAAATAGCATTTTAATTGACACTTAAGAACTTTCTAAAAAAACATTTAAATAAATATTATAAATAACCTCGGAACTTTAAACATTAAATTAATTATTTACTTTAAACCCTTATTAATTATAATAACATTCAAACATTTAATAACACATAAGAAATTTTTTTAACCTATGACTAATAATACAATTGCAACTAAAAACCATAGTATAATAATGAACTTAATAATTATTAATAAATAATAATACTTAAAATATTGGACAAAAACCCTAATTCTACCAAAAACCTAATTCTATCAAGCCGACCAAAAACATTAAAAAAAAATTAACAATATTTATACCTCGCACCTGTGTGCAAACAAGAGTGAGATTCTTGTTCTCATGAGATTAAAAGGTTCGAAACTTGTCGAATTGGAAAATTCTCACGCATATTTCCTCTTACTCTTAAATACTAAGTTATCTCTTTGTTGCATTTTTTCAGATTTGTCACTAAGGAATTTTAGAGACAAGTAGCGATGTGTTTGGATTCAAAACATTTTTGTTTATTAGAATACATTTATTGTTTGAGATATCTTATATGTAAATAATTAATTTTGGAATGATATTTTATTAATATTGTAATATTTGATAACAAAAATTGAGTTATATTAAATGATGTTTTAAATTTATAATTAGTTTATTTGTAATTAATTAATCAATTAAAATTAATTAAACTAAAAAATAAGTTGATCAACAAATTATAACTTAAATTATTATTTTATATAAATGAAGTATTTTTCAATTTGGCATGGTACTAATGGTGTATTATCTTATGTGAAATGATGTTTATTAGAGGTATCTTGCTCATATCAAGTTTGATAGAAGTATTAAGGGAAGATGGAGGTTATATTGGAAGTTGAATACTAAAATGGGATAGATGTCAACCCTAAATTTTGTCATGTCCCCGTCCCAATGAGACTACTAGTAGGCAATGTTTCACCAACCTACTAGTTCCCTAGGTTGAGGTGGAGGAATTAAATCTTGCAATAAGGGACCCATGGGACCCAAGAGAACCTTAGTTTACCATCTACACTTTAAATTGGGTCATATAAATAATAAATATGGAGAAAATAAAGTGGCATTGACACTTGTCATGATCTAACCCCAAATGCATAATTATGAGGAATGGAACGTTCTTGGAAAGTGAAGATGTGTGAAGTAACATGTCATGATCCCAAGGATTCGAATGGGTGAAGAGGAATAAGTCCCCATGGAATAGGAAGAGACTAGGAAGAAACTATGTCCAACTTGGAGAGAGATTCCCTGCATCTTATGACAACAATGATGAAATATTCTATGAAAAAATAAGACCTGATTGCATACCTATGAAAATATGACATGTCATGGATAAAAATAGTCACTAAGAGGGCACACTTGGATGTTGGTGGCAACAATTCAAATTTGGAGGAAGATTGGGGAGAAGGAAAAGTGTCATAAGGGTTACTAAACATCAAGGATGAGTTGGAGGAAGCATATGGGAGGGAATTCGACCTTGGAGGACCTTAGGAGAGTTATAAAAATATTTCATGAGGAAGGAGAATGGATTTTTATCATTTGAGAATTTGTCTTTGTCATTTTGGAAAGCACTAGCTTGTCCGTTGCATGGTGAGTGCTCACTCTCCCTGCTAGTGAGCCAATTTCGAGGGAGTTAGATTCTCATCCAAATTGGCCGTTGGAGAGGCCACCCCGAACTATCATTTGGATATTAATGGAGTGTTTATATTTCATATAGGAGGCTGATATAGTTCAATATATATCTCTTTTCCCCATTCTCTCATTCCCTACCTCTCAATCTCCATGTTTCCACATGAAGGCGCACTAGTGTGAATGATTCTTGCGCTTTTTTGAGTTAAGTTGATTCCCAAACATGGGTGAATAATTTTTTTATCTGTAATATGTTCCTCATACTATTTGTAAGTCTAATTATCAGAAATACATATGCAAAAATGTCCACGTTTCCAAACTATGGTTTGACTAGTTTCCATGTATTGGTTTCCATTTCAAAGGAGTTGTTTATCTGATTTGTATTGAGGGATTGCACTGATGTTAAATGTTGTTGAGTAGGGAATTTATGTTCTATTGATGGTATATAACCCTAATTATCTATTCCGAATCATTTCATATTCATTTTATGATATGAAGTTAAGCTTTCACTGTCATTTCCCTTAAGCAATAGCACTAAAAATATGCAATCGAATGTGAATATTTATAACTCTATTTGAAGAACTTATTTCCACACTTAATGACAATAAATGAGGTCTAATATCAGTCCCCATAATATTTTTTTCAATTTGGTAGGGTCGCACATGAGTTGGGAATCCATTTATGCTCACACCCTAGGGGGAATTTAACCACAATCTACTAGTAATTTTCCCATTTTTTCCAATGACCCCAAATCGAGTTGCATATGTCTATAAACTAGTATAAAGTGATCCAAGATTCCATTGAGTGGTACTAAGACTCACCATATTATTCTCTACCAAATTCCAAACCCTCTTGTGCCATTCGAAGCCCCTAGAGCCAAGAATAGTCAATACAATTTTGCCCCAAATTCTTCCTTTGTTTGGAATTTTCAAATTGGGTCATTACATTGGTATGGCAGCATGATATTAGCTTCTGTTAGATTTTCATATTCATGTTTTCTAATGATGGTCTTCCCCCATTATAAAATCACACTGAAGACATTAATGTTGGAAGAGAAGGAGGTGAAGAAGTTAGTTCCATGTACAAGGAGATTAGGGAAAAACTAGGATTTGAAGATATGGATGATAAGGGGGATAATGAGGATGTTAAAAAATTCATGAAGATAGACCTTGAAAATATGACCAAACATTTTATGCAAGGGTTTGAATTTTTAGATATCCAACTTGGGGGCAAGTCAACACTCGAGAGTAGTAATGCTACACCTCATGATGAGAAGAAGACCTATGAGGAAGCTGTTTTTTCAAAGAATGGACATCATAACCGACCCTATGAATTCAAGAATCAGATTGAACATGAAAATACTAATATTTTAGAGTCCAAATAGGGCCCTTACACTACTTATGATGTGAGGGAAGCAACAAATGATTGGTAGCAACTAAGTGATGAATGTAGGAAAGTCCTACCTTTCAATCAGTTCATCATGGCCTCTCTTTAGCTTAATCATGGAGGAAGTGGGAATAGGACACCTCCTCTTAATCAGGAATTAATTTGTACCATGGGAAAAGTAACTATTTCTTCCTTTGATGGTTGTTCCCAAATGTCTACTAGTGCTTGGTTACAAAAATGAAGTGTGTATTTCCAGTTAAATCCTATGGTTGAAGAAGATGCTTTAAAAATGGCCATTTTGCATCTTAAAGGGGAAGCTAGTGATTGGTGGTTCCATGTTCTTATAACCTTGGGACATGATCATATTTTATCTTAGGAGGGTTTCTCCAATGCATTAATGGAGAGATTTGAGAGGAAATACCTCGAAATTCCTTTCAAAGAACTAGCACAATTGAAGCAAGTTGGAACTCCTAAAGCATATATATTAGAATTTGAAAATCTTTTAGTAATGGTTTCTGATGTATCTATGGATAGGTTGGTTTTAATATTTACTGAAGGATTGACTGAACCTTTGAGAGGGATTGTGAAATCCCGCAAGCCAACTACATTGAGGGATGCCATGAATTTAACAAGAGACTTGTAGAATGTGTTGCCAAGAACCAAATACTCCCTAAGCCTAATTTCCCTTCCAAATTCAATGAAGGTAAGAAACCTTGGAAAAATGACTCCTTTTCAAAAGAAAATAAGGGAGGGCCAAGAAAAGAAGAAATGATAAGAAAGAAACTATGCTTCACATGTCAACAACCTTTGGTTCCAGGACATAAGTGTGCAAAGGGGAAGGCACACTACATTGAAGATTTCTCTGAAGACGAGGAAGAGGGAGATGAGGAAGAGGCACAACTTACATCCGAAGAAGACAGGTATGAAACAACAATAGAAGAATAGCCAACTCCTGAGACAGGATAATTGCAGTACTTTCATGTGTACCTATATTTCACACCTTGAGGCTCAAGGGTAACGTACATGTCCAAAAGTTTACGGTCCTAGTGGATGGAGGATCCAATCATAAATTCATATATGTAGCCTTGGTGAAGAGGAGAAAGTTACAATATGAAACTTTTGATGGTTTCATAGTCATCATTCCAGGTGACAATTCTATGGACTACACCAAATGGATTCCAAAGCTTCAAGTTACTATAGGAAATCATACTATCACTGATAAATTCAATGTAGTGAATGTGGTTGATACAAATATGGTTTTTGGAGTCCAATGGTTTTATTATTTAGGGGAGCATACAATGAACTATTAGGTCCCTAAAATGAGGTTCAAAAATTTGGAAGGGAAGCCTATCCCGTTGGGAGGAATGCACACCTAACCAAATCAAGTGGTGTCCTCTCATAGTATGGCGTCTAACTTGAGGCATGGAGATATAGAATGGGATGTTGAATGTTTGATTACATATTCTAAACCTCACTTGAAGGCTTCTAATCATACTAAGGAGATAGAGAAGTTATTTAGCAAGTATGGGAGGGTTTTTGAGACCTTTGCCTAGGAAGACCACCAGACAGAGGGGTGGAGCATATCATTAAGTTAGAGATAGGAACCAAACCTATTAAAATGTAGGCATATAGGAACCCCAAACGGAGTCTATATGATACTGAGGAGGACATAATAGAACGTTTGGAGTTGGGTCTCATAAGGCCTAGTTCAATCCCATATGCTTCTCCAATTGTTATGGTAAATAAAAGGATGGGACTTTGAGGATGTGCATTGATTTTAGAGCTTTGAATAAGAAGACTGTGAAGAATAGATATCCAATCTTAAGGATTGATGAGCTCATGTATGAGTTCCATGGAGACAATTTTTTCTCAAATATTGACCTTAGATTTGGTTATCATGAAATTTGAATGAGGGAAGAAGACATACTAAATACTTATTTTATATTCCATTATGGTCATTTTGATTTTTCTGCCATGCCCTTTGGATTGACAAATGCTCCTACCATGTTCCAATCATGCATGAACAATATATTCCACAAGAAACTTCGTAATTTTGTACTAGTTTTCTTTGATGACATTCTTATTTACAGTAAAACATGGAAGGGAGATTTGAATCATCTAGAAGTGGTATTAAAAATTATGCATGATCAATATTTGTTTTCTAAGCTTTCGAAATGTGAGTTTGGTTTGATATAACTTTTGTATCCTGGACACATCATTGTTAAAGATGGTGTGAATGTGGATATGGAAAAAATAAAATCCATTATAGAATGACCTTGTCCCAAAAATCTCACTGAATTGAGAAGATTCATTGGAATTTGTACGAACTATAGAAAGTTCATGAAGGGGTTCTCCCAACTCACTTCACCTCTCACTTATTTGACAAATAAATATGATTTCCAATGGCATGAAGGGGCTGAAAAATATTTCCAATGAATGAAAGAGGTAATAAACAATTGTCATATTCTAGCCTTTCTTGTTTTTTCTAAACCATTTGTATTGGAATGTGATGCATCAGGAGAAGGTTGGATCATTCCTAAAGTAAGGACAACACCCAATAGATTTCGATAGTAGGAAGCTACAGCCACATGAGAATATTTACTCTATTTAGGATAAATAAATGTTAGCCATCATGCATGCTTTGATCAAGTTTAGGCAACACTTGGTGGGAAACAAGTTTGTGGTCAAAACTGACCATAACAACCTAAGGAACTTCCTCACTTAAAAGGTTCTAAATGAAAGGAAACAAAAGTGGGTGAGTAAGATTCAATCATTTGAATTTGATATTGAATATGTGAAGGGAAAGAATAATGTGGTAGCTGATACCTTATTTGGAAGACCTTTTATTTCTCTAATGGATGTTGGAGAAAATTGGAAAGCTATATTATAAGTAGAATATGCCAAGGATAAGTTTTCTTGTGAGATTTTTGATGGGAATAACCACGATGATAGGTATAAGGTGTTGGAAGGAATCATCTACTACAAATATATAATTTATTTGGTCCCTGGTTCAAGTTTGAAGGAGAAAGTTTTAAAGAGAGCTCATGACTCTCCTCTAGTGGGTCACCCTGGTTTCTTCAAAACATATAGAATGTTGAGAAAAATATTCTCATGGAAATGGTTGAAGGCTGATATTATGAAATATGTTAATGAATTCCCCACATGTTAGAAAAACATAGTGGAGCACACTCATCCAGCTGGCCTCTTAAACCCCTTTCTTATTCCATAATGAAAATAGGAAAGCATTTCCATGGACTTCATCACTAGTTTTCCCAAGGTACTTCGTAAGGATTGCATGTTTGTAATGGTGTGTTGGAATATTGGACAATACTGAGAGGGGGGGGCAGGGAGTGACTCGATATTGATAACTTTTAACAATCAAAACCACTTTTAATTAATTTATTTACACACATGATAAAAAAAACACACATAACACAAATTTATCGTGGAAGCCCAATTGGGTAAACCACCAATACTTTCTATTACTACAAAATTATATTTACAAATAGTTTTTTATCTGCTACAATAGATAATGATGGTACTACACCCTATTTTGACCCACTATTTTATCAGCTACTGTTGAAAGGATGTTTCGACCCTCTATTTACCAGCTACTACTAGAAGGAGGCTATGAACTCCTTGCAAGAATATAGAATGCCCTAGCACCACCCTGTTAGGATATTTATACACTTAGGAGTTAGTTAAGATCAACTTGTGTAATATATCCATTAGGTAAAGTGTGTTTCTTTAGTATGCATTAGTATGCATTTGTAAATATTCTAATCTGATGGTCACGATATGTTCTAGGCATAAAGTGATTCGATGGTTCAACTTCTCTTAGATCATACCTACCATTGATCTGTGGCTTAACACACGATTGGTCCATGATATATATTTAAAGAGCATGGAGGGTCCTTGGCTAATTGATCGATTATGAGAAGCTCATTTGTAACTTTCTTCTTTTGCACAATAAATTGCTCTAAGTAGCTATTTGGCTGGGGCCATGGACTGTTTCCCTCTCGAGGGTTTTAACCACGTGACAAACATCGTGTGTTGATCTGTGATCTATTTGTATGAGTGGCTGCTCTTGGTGTTCAGTATATTGGGAGTACCCTGTGTACCCAAACATGGTATTAGAGCGTTTATGAAGAGCTGCTTACGTTTGTGATCAAGATCTGGAACTGATGTTGCTAAAACTTTGAAAGGGTTTCTGGTTCCTGGAGTTTTTGTGCATTTGTGGCCTATGGAAGATGTTCCATTGATTCTGAAGCACCGTTTCCATTGGGAAATAGCTTTCGTTTCATCGAAAACTATTTATGTTTGTTCTAGAAACACCCATTTCGACAAATCTGAAGGTATAATGTTACAGTGACGGATTTGTTTTATTTTTTTTAATCTCTCATATTTTATTAGTTTTATCATTAGATCTTTATTGTTTTAGTCTTGGACTATTTCCTTCCCTGTCTTTGTATGCTCTTTTTCGTGCACCTTGCACAATCGTCGTGAATCAGAAACAGAAAGGGATTTTTTTTTGTCTTCTCGGCTACGTATGCTCTTTGCCGTGCACCTTGTGCGATCGCGGTGAATCTGAAACAACTAGAAAACTTGAAAACGAATACTTTCTGGGAAACATAACCAATATCTAATCCCATAGTGTGGAATTTTTTGTTTTGTTTTTGTTTTTGGTTTTTTTTGTGATTTGCAGGAAACAAAGGCAAGCACGGAGAACGAGAGAGAAGAGTAAAAAAAAAGGCCCCCTTCTTCATTCCCTTCTTTTATGTATCTTTTAAACTAAGATCACTTGGTCCAAAGTTGTTTTATTCCTTAATAGGTCTTGAGTTCAAGTCTTATTAAGCTACTTTTAGTGCATGCAATTTCTATCTTCAAGTTACTTTATTGTAAAAGTGCATTTCACTTAAATAAAATAAAATAAAAAAGTGAGTCACTTAAGTCTTTTAATTTATTGCCGCACTATTTAAAGTAACATTATTGTAAAAGTGAACATCACTTATTCTACAAAAGTGATTCACTTAAAAGAAACTTTATTGTAAAGTGATTGTCGAAGATTGATCTTGGTAAGAGGGGGGTTCTTTTTTTTGGTTGGTCAAGTTAATATCTGCAATGTCACTATTGGGGACATCTTCAACATTTTCTTTGATCAATCATAACTTCATCATTTAAAATCTGTTTTTAGTGTCATTTTTTTTTAAAACAGCCTAATTTTTCGATCTCTTTGCATCTAGGAGTTAGTTTCTATTCTTTCAGCCATTATTTTCAAGTATGACAGCCCCTTGTGATATTATACTTACCAGTTCTAACTATTTCTCATGGAAATATCGTATGGAGGATGTTCTAAGAAGTAGAGGACTTTTCAGAATTACCTCAGGGAAATAAACAAAACCCACTAATGATGATAAGAAAATAAAATGGGAAAATATATGTGATGAAGCTCGTGGATTGATTGAGATGTCAATCTCTACTAATTTGTGATTCCACATATATGGAATTGATGAACCTGATAAAGCTTCAGAAAAGTTGGAATCTGTGTTTGGTAAACACAATGAAATTCGAGGTCATCAACTTGAGAATGAGTTGATTTCTTTGAATCCAAGTGATTTTTCATGCATTCAAGACTATTTATCTAAGTATAAAACTCTTAAACTCTTATGTGAAGAATACAAGATTAAGAAAGAAGACAAACAATGTATTTATCATATTCTTTCAAGACTTGGACCTGCCTATTCTGTTTTTGTATCTACATTTTACTCCATGAAAGAATCCTTGACTACAGCTAGCTATCAAGATCCTAGTCTTGAATCCTTTTGTGGTTCATTAATTAGAGAACAAGATAAGCTCATTCATATTGGAACAATTAACAATCCAGATACATCTACGAAAGCCTTATTGTCCCAACAAAAAGAAAATTCCAAGCCTCCCAAGAAACATAATTTTCATACTAATAAGCCAAACAAGGATCCCAAACCCTCTCAGTCAGGTCCTTCTTTAAAAAATTACAAAGGATCCAAGCCTAAAGGAAAGAAGACTGAGCGTCATTGCACTTTCCTGTGGGAAAGATAATCATCATGAATCTAAGTGTTTTAAGAAGATGGCAGCCTTGGAAGCAACAATGAAGAAACAACACATCAGCCTAGATTTGCCTTCATAATCTACCTCTCATGGACATGCACTTTGTGCTTCTAGTTACTCTTATACTGCATCTTCTTCTTTTACTTCAAATGAATGGCTCATTGATTCTGGAGCATATTATCATATGGCTAAGGATCAAGCCATCTTTTCTACTATGAATGAATGTAACACCAAACAAATGTTTGTTGGTGATGATAATTCTCTAAGTGTTGTAGGAACTGGAATAGTTCCAGTAGAAAATGGTCATGTTAGTGATGTACTATGTGTTCCAAGAATTTTCTGCAATTGGTTATCAGTCTATCAAATCACTCATTCTAGTGAAGGTAAAACTGTAACGTTTACACCTCACCAAGTTGTAATCAAGAATTTTAAAGATCCTCAACATGTCCTAGCTACCGAAATTGTTGATGATATTACCAGGTTGTACAAATTTAACAACTTTGGTTCATCACCTTTTCCTTCAGTTTTTGTTTCTCATACTGATAACTTGAGCAAACTTTGGCATGAGTGATTTGGTCACTTAAATTATCACTCATTTCAACAACTATGTAAAGGAAATATGGTGACTAGTATTCTGATGGTATATTGCAAGGATGGTGTTTGTTCCGGTTGTGTACTCAAAAAACATCATCAAGACAGTTTTGACAAACGTGCCTCTTGGCACGCCTCGGTTCCCTTGGAGCTTGTGCATAGTGACTTTTCTGGTCCTCTTCCATTTGCTTCCTTTTCTGGTTTCACATATTTCTTAAATTTTATTGATGATTACTCCAGATGCACTTGGGTTTACTTCCTAAAACTTAAGAGTGAAGTATTTGACATGTTCTTGGCCTACAAGGTGCTTGTTGAAAAACAATTTGGTCATCAAATTATTAAGTTCAGATCTGATAATGGAGAAGAATATGTTAACAAAAAGTTCACTACTTTCTGCACTGAACAAGGATTCCAACAAAAACACACTGTTCCATATACACCACAACAAAATGGTGTAGTTGAACGGAAGAACCACCCTTTAAAAGAAATGGCTAATTGTATGATCTAATCTAAGGGACCAAGTCTTCAATATTGGGCTGAGGCCATAAATTGTGCAAATTACATAGTTAATCGCACACCCACTAAAGTTTTACAAGGTATAACACCGAAAGAAGCATGGAGTAAAATAAAACCAGATGTAAGTCACTTTTGAGTATTTGGTTGTGAAGCATCGGCTCACATTCTGGATGAAAAACAGAAAGCATTACAGCCTAAAAGTGAAAAGTGCATTTTTGTTGGATATTTTGAAGATGTAAAAGGTTATAGACTTCTTCAGCCACATTCTAATGATATAATCCTTAGAAGAGATGTTAAATTTGATAAAAATATCTTGGCCTGCAAGCCTAACTTGGTGGGTCTGCCATCTTTGGCCTGCGAGCCTGATTCGGTGAATGTGCCTTCTTCTCCTTCCAACTTGCTTGACAGGTTTCCAAATCTAGTTTCTGATGATGACAGTGAGGATGGAAATCCACCTCCGCCTGTTCATGTTCCTCCAGTTGCACCAACACCAATGCTTCCTCGATGGGTCCGTTCAACAAGTGAAGTAGCTAGTGATCTTGCCAGTGATCCTAGAGATCAACGTCGAACACGTTATTAGTTTCAGTGAGCCTCTTCTATTTTGGCTCAAGTTTCCGAGAATCATGATCCAAAATTTTTTGCAGAAGCTTTAGGAAATCTAGATTGGGATACAACTATGGATGAAAAATATCGTTCCTTTATGGTAAACGATACTTGGGATCTTGTTCCTCTTCCAAAAGGAAGAAAACTTGTCAGATGTAAATGGATCTACAAAACTAAGTATGCATCAGATGGAAGTGTTGAAAGACTCAAGGCAAGGTTAGTTGCCAAAGGTTTTTCCCAAGTTGAAGGGATTGACTACAATGAAACCTTTGCTCCTGTCACAAAAATGAACTGCATCCTCCTTGTTCTTTCCCTTGCAGCCTTACATAACTAGGAAGTCCATCAAATGGATGTTAAGTATGCCTTCTTACATGGTGATTTACAGGAGGAAATTTACATGGAACAACCTCCTGGATATGTTCAGAATAACTCTATCCTTGTCCGTCGCCTTAAGAAATCCTTATATGGCCTTAAGCAATCTCCTAGAGCTTGGTATGCCAAAATGGATAAATTTCTCCTTGAAACTGTTTTTTCTAGATGCCATTCTAACCCCAATGTCTATACCAAGAAATTAGAAAACCATCTCATCATACTTTTTCTTTATGTTGATGATCTTATCCTTACTGGTAGTGACCCTAAACTTTTAACCCATGTGAAATCCAGTCTTAAGCAAAATTTTGAAATGTCAGACTTAGGACATTTCCATTATTTTCTTGGTCTCCAAGTCTTGCAAACCAAAAAAGGTATCTTTCTTTCCCAGTCTAAGTATGCTTGTGACCTTCTGGCGTCGCTTTCACATGGAAGATTGTAAACTAGCCCCTTCTCCCTTTCAGTCTAGAGTCAAACTTTCTGCCACTTGTACTTCACCTGAAGTAGATGCCACCTTATATCGTTAGCTTATTGGTAGTCTCTTATACTTGAATCATTCCTATCCTAACCTTTCCTTTGACATTGGTCATGTTTCCCATTATATGAAAACACCTCATGAAAGTCATTGGAAAGCAGAAAAAGAATACTTTGATATATTCGAGGTACAATTTAGTTTGGAATTCATTACAGCATAGGGGGGAAACCTTTGTTGGTTGGTTTCACTGATTCAGATTGGGCCGGCGATCCTGATGATCGAAAGTCTACTGCAATTTATCTTTTCAGTTTGGGATCTGGAACTATCACTTGGGCTTGTAAGAAACAACAAGCTCTTGCTCTTTCTTCAACAGAAGCAGAATATCGAGCCGCAGTTAATGCCAGTCAGAAAGCTTTATGGCTTCGATAGATCCTTTTAGAGTTTGGATTTGAGTAGCAGTATCCTACTCCACTTTGGTGCGACAATAAAAGTGCCATCAAGCTTTCCGAAGATCTAGTTCTACATCAACAAGGAAAACACATTGAGCTACACGTGCACTTCATCAGAAATCTTGTTCATGATTGTGTTCTTGAAATGCTCTATTGCCCTATAGATGATCAAGTTGCAGACATCTTCACCAAGTCTGTTACAGAAGCAAATTTTTCTAAACTTCGATCTATGTTAGGAGTTCAGGAATGTGTCCTTAAGGGGGGAATAGGCTCTAATGCCTCCTTCCTTCTCCTAATAGTGTCACTTTTGTAAATCCTTCAATCCTATCCCAAGTTGTTCTTAAGGGGGGATGTTAGGATATTTAGACACTTAAGAGTTAGTTAAGATCAACTTGTGTAATATATCCATTAGGTAAAGTGTGTTTCTTTAGTATGCATTAGTATGCATTTGTAAATATTCTAATCCGACGGTTACGATACGTTCTAGACATAAAGTGATCTGACGGTTCAACTTCTCTTAGATCATACCTACCATTGATCCATGGCTTAACACCCGATTGGTCCATGATCTCTATTTAAAGAGCATGGAGGGTCATTGGCTAGTTGATCTATTATGAGAAGCTCATTTGTAACTTTCTTCTTTTGCATAATAAATTGCTCCAAGTAGATATTTGGCTAGAGTCATTGATTGTTTACCTCTCGAGCATTTTAACCACGTGAAAAAAATCGTGTGTTGATCTATGATCTGTTTGTGTAAGTGGTCTCTCTTGGTGTTCGGTCTATTTAGAGTACCCTATGTACCCAAACATGGTATCAGGGACATGCACTTTGTGCTTCTGGTTACTCTTATAATGCATCTTCTTCTTCTACTTCAAATGAATGGCTCATTGATTCTGGAGCATCTTATCATATGGATAAGGATCAAGCCATCTTTTCTACTATGAATGAATGTAACACCAAACAAATATTTGTTGGTGATGATAGTTCTCTAAGTGTTGTAGGATCTAGAATAGTTCTAGTAGAAAATGGTCATTTTAGTGATGTACTATGTGTTCCAAGAATTTCCTGCAATTTGTTGTCAGTCTATCAAATCACTCATTCTGGTGAAGGTAAAACTATAATGTGTACACCTCACCAAGTTGTAATTAAGGATTTTAAAGATCCTCAACATGTCCTAGATACCAGAATTGTTGATGATATTACCAGGTTGTACAAATTTAATAACTTTGGGTCATCACCTTTTCCTTCAGTTTTTGTTGCTCATAGTGATAACTTGAGCAAACTTTTGCATGAGTGATTTGGTCACTTAAATTATCGTTCATTTCAACAACTATGTAAAGACAATATGGTGATTGGTCTTTTGATGGTATCTTGCAAGGATGGTGTTTGTTCCAGTTGTGTACTCAAAAAACATCATCGAGACAGTTTTGAAAAACATGCCTCTTGGCACACCTCGATTCCCTTAGAGCTTGTGCATAGTGACTTATGTGGTCCTCATCCATCTACTTCCTTTTCATGTTTCAAATATTTCTTAACTTGCATTGATGACTACTCCAGATGCACTTGGGTTTATTTCTTAAAACTTAAGAGAAAAGTATTTAACATGTTCTTGGCCTATAAGGCCCTTGTTGAAAAACAATCTGGTCATCAAATTATTAAGTTAAGATCTGAAAATGGAGGAGAATATGTTAACAAAAAGTTCACTACTTTTCGCACTGAACAAGGAATCCAACAACAACACACTATTCCATATACACCACAACAAAATGGTGTAGCTGAACGAAAGAACCACACTTTAAAAGAAATGCCCCTATCACCAGGAGTGGCAGTTAGTCCACTTGTTTTATATTCCCAGAGGTACGGCGGTTATACCATGTGGAGGTACCCAATACTCCAACACCCCACCTCCGGCGTAGCTTGGGGTAATTGAACCTGAGACCTATGCTCTGATACCATGTAAGGTTTTTTTTTGTTGGTTAAGTGCCCTATGACTTATTGGGTGAACCTTTGGTATGAGAAACCAAGATCCAGGGGAATCTAAGCCGTCAAAATCACTCGGGGATGGCACCCAGCCTGGAAGCACCAACCCTTAGCATGGTTGGATGTAAATGTCACCTTCTAGGAGAAATGGGTTTTGATCCTGGGACACCAAGGTTTGCCGTTACACCAAAACCTGCAGATGTTGGTGAACATTTGAAACCCAGCTTAAGGCCCTATCACCAGGAGTGGCGGTTAGTCAACTTGTTTTTATATTCCTAGAGGTGCGGTGGTTATACCATGTGAAGGTACCCGATACTCCAACACCCCGCCTCCAGCGTAGCTCAGGGGAATTAAACCAGAGACCTATGCTCTGATACCATGAGAGGTAGATTATGAAGACGAATCTAGGCTAATGTGGTGTTTCTTCATTGCTGCTTCCAAGGCTGCCATCTTCTTAAAACACTTAGATTCATCATGATTATCTTTCCCACAAAAATTGCAATGACGCTCAGTTTTCTTTCCTTTGGGCTTGGATCCTTTGTCATTTTTTAATGAAGGAGCTGTCTAAGAGGGTTTGGGACCCTTGTTTGGCATATTATTGCAAAAATTCTGTTTCTTGGGGGGCTTGAACTTTTCTTTCTATTGGGACAATAAGGCTTTCCTAGATGTATCTGCATTGTTAATTATTCTAAGATGAATGAGCTTATCTTGATCTCTAATTAAGGAATCACAAAAGGATTCAAGACTAGGCTCTTGATAGCTAGTTGCAGTCAATGATTCTTTCATGGAGTAAAATGTAGATACAAAAACAGAATATGTAGGTCCAATTTTGGAAAGAATATGATAAATACATTGTTTGTCTTCTTTCTTAATCTTGCATTCTTCACATAAGAGTCTAAGAGTTTTATACTTAGATAAATAGTCTTGAATGCATGAAAAATCACTTTAAGAGTCTAAGAGTTTTATACTTAGATAAATAGTCTAAGAGGCTCCTTTAGTATCAAGGAGGCTTACAACATCAGGCTCACTCGCCGCGCCGAGGTTGATGATATTTGGAAAAAAATATGGGCAGCTAACCTTTGGCCCAAGGTTTCCCTCTTTGTTTGGTTGGTTGTCCGGGGGAGGATCCTCACCAGCGAAAACTTAAGAAAGCGAGGGGTGCAAGGACCCTTTCAATGTTGCTTGTGCCACCGAGAGGAGGAATCCATGAGCCACCTCCTGGATAGCTGCACTTATGCATCCGCTGTGTGGGACAAAGGAGTGACGAGATTCCAACGAAGTGACAGAAGGTGGGGCCATCTGGCTCAAACTCTTAGAGATTGGCACCCAAACGCTTACAAGAACCCTATCATCAAAACAATCTGGGATGCCTTCCCAGGTATGGCCATGTGGTGCTTGTGGAAGGAACAGAATGCCCAGATGTTTAGGGACCAGCGTAAAGATGTGGAGTCGATGTCGAAAACAGGGAAGGACAACCTGTTATCTTCCATCTGATGCATGCAATGGCACGATCAGGACAAGATTATCCCCTACGAAGAAGCTCAGATTGCCACGAATTGGGGTCTTGATAGAACCATGCTAGATGGTTTGCGATGACGGGACAAGATTTTTTAACCTTCCAGCCCGAACATCTGGTCCGCCTCTCCCCCTCAAGTCGTCAAGCTGAATTTCGATGGTGCATCCAGGGGCAACCTGGGGCTGGCGAGCTTTGGGGGTCTTTACCACGACCACAAAGGCAGGATTGCGATGGTGTTCCTGGGATCAATAGGGATGGATACCAATAAGTCAGCCGAATTGGAAGGCATAATTCATGGTATTGAGGTGTTGATCAGGGGTGGCCATTTCCCTGCGATCATCGAAGGTGACTCAAACATTCTCATCCAGATGGCCAAACGACTGGTGAATGGGAAAACGTTAGAAAAAGTTTCTTCCAGCTGGCGCCTTGCTTGTAGGTTGGACCAGCTTCGTGCTCTCCTTCAAGCCTACCCAGCGATTTTCTTCTGCCATGTCATATGGGAGGCCAACAAAGCTGCCAACCTGTTGGAAAATGCTGGCGTGGAAGGCGGATCGGGCTTTTGATGCGGCAAACTGGAGGCTTTTGGAGTGAAGGAATTCACCCAACACTATAGACATCTGGCCTCAAGGGACATGAACAACGAGCCACAGATGGCATGTCCGGAAGATGGCAGGACAGGTGGAGGCAAGAGGCGCAAGCACGCTTAGATGAGACCAGCCTAATGCTGTACCGATGCTTGGGTTTAAATGCTTGTCGGTACTGGTGGCTGTACTGCACCATCATTTTGGTTAATGCCACTGGGACTGATAAGATAGGCGATATGTGACAGGATCATCGGCAGGATTGGGCTCTTAATTACCACAGGAGGGACAGTGCTGACTCTGGTATGAGGGTTATTGTTCTCATGATATGTTTGACGCACGCTAAGTTCAGGGATAGGAGAGCTCCCTGCGTTTCCCTCTTTCTTATATTGCAAAGGCCGAGGCTCCCACCATTGCGTATCGAAGCAAAGGGTTCAAGCTCCCGATTCTTATTCCCACCCCTGTTTTCTCCTGGGTGTTTGCTTCTGTGGGTGCCCCCCAGTGCCACTTCCTGCTTCTCTTCTACAATTCGTTGCTCTGTGTTATGGCCTCCAAGCGGTAGTTCAGGATAGATTGCTCCACTGGAGAAGTGTCTGCCCATCCTGATGAAAGGGGGAAAGCCATTATGCGATAGACCCGTCAAACCACAAGGGCCCAGCTCCAGGCCCAGGATGAGGCTGAGCACTTCAAAGAGCACATTCTGCTCAGAATTCACAGGAAAGTGGAAAGGGTGTTCAAAGAATTATGGGCTAAGGTGAAAAGCATGCCGCGGGAACGCCTTCATGCGGAGGTGGCAGATAGGGTCCTAGATCCTGGAAACACTGCAGGATGCACCTCTGCATATGACCGCATGCTGATGACTTATTGGGTGACCATGCGACTGGTGGGTCACGCCTCAGTGGTGCGGGAAGCCAAGGAAGAAGGGGATGTGGAACCATTGCCCTTCTGGAAAGAGCACAATAGTGAGTGCCATACTATGCACCAGAAAATTGACATCCTTGCAGCCAAGTTGGGATTTTCGTTCCACCCGGTTGATCGAAGAGCTTTGGAGTATGCTCGGCCATAGGCAAGGGAAAACAGAAGCGATCCAGTAGATGCAGGAGTTCCAGTGGGCTTCCCGAATGTGGCAGTCCCTCAGCAGGTCGTTGCGGCATCCTCCCCGTCTGTGGCGCCCCGATGGGGACCATCTCCCCCTGGTCGGGTCTGATCTTTTGTAATGTCTGTGTATTTTCTGGATTTAGTTTCTGCTAGTAGTTGCTTAAGTATTCGATGTAGTAGGAGCAGTGTTAAATGTATAGCTCATGGGGAATTTTGAGTTTATAGGCCTTATAGCATTTTTGTTTTGATAAGGGAAGGACAAGTCTATAATTTCGATAAGAAGTCTGATCAGATTGAATGCAATAGGGGTGATTGGAAGACATGGGAAACCTCTGTATATTTTTTGAAAAATAGACCAAGTCGGAATCCGGATAGGGTCAAGATGGATAGGGTCAAGGACACCCCAGTTTTTAGACTGCTCTAGATGAATATCATCTTTCTAATTTTGCCCCTGTAAAGTAATACAAGTTTCATTTACAAAAAAAAAAACTTAACATTCCTATTTTTGTGATCAAATTTATGTTGATGTGTTTGGTTATTAGTTAAATCATGAAATGTTTATGTGTTGGGTTATTAGTTAAGTTATAAAAAAACATTTTATATTAAAGATTTTTGAGGTAAGACAAATAAAACTAAACTATCTACATAAATAAAAGTTTCTGTCAATTGAGAAATGAAAAGAATGTAGTAATAAATTAGGTATATAAAAAGTTTTCACTTTCTTTAAAACTTAATTGGTACTAAACCAATCATGATTGACAGACTCCAAGCTACTGCAACCATATGATCCTCCTCTGGTAAGGGGTTTGAAAGGAAATATTGATTTAGGGTTTTTGCACATAATGGAATGTAGGAGAGTTAGGATGAATCTCTGTAGAAAACCAAAGTCAACACTTCTATGCAAACCCCTTACAAAAAGAGGATGAAATGGTTGTAGTAGCTTGGAGTTCATTAATCACTGTGAAAGGCTTAGTACCAATCATTTTTTAAAAAATCGGGAACTTTTTATTTACCTAGTTTATTACTATAGTCTTTTCATTTCTCAATTTGGTGGAGATTTTCAGGTTTTGTGTCGGTGATTGGGTTTTATTTGTCTTGTCTGGAAACTCTTTATTTTTTGCCACATACTCATTTTTACTATGCATTTTGTGGATGACAGTTGTCTCTCACTTGTGGGGTACAGATTCCACCAACGTCAACTATTTCATCTGGTTAAGGTTTTTCCCTAACTATGCCTTATGCCATGTTGGGTCTTGGATTTGGTTGTTGGGGTCAACTGCTACAATGATCATAAGCTGTAGAGGGTTGTCAACATTAGAACGATTTAATTTTTTGTGAAATGCCTAAATATGGAAACCCTAACAAAGTTATCTTGGATAATAAACTCACAGGGGAAAATGATAGAGTTTGAAGGATATTGAAAGCATACAAGGATCAAGAAGGTTTACGACATTTTGTTATAGGAAAGAATGTAAATATGGACAGAGTTGAAGCACTATTGAGTCGTTCCCTAGTTGAACGGTTAGAGGCGACGAGGGTAACTAGAGCCAAATTGGTGGAGTTGGTAAATAGACAATGGACTCCCTTTTTTTCTATACACTGCAAATTAACATCTTGGCTAACACGTGGATTTGCTTTGTCTTCCCTAAACCTAAACATGCTCAAAATGTTCTCAATGGAGTTTGGTTAGTTAAGCAGGGTTGTTTGTTATTGAAGTGTTGGCATCTGGAATTTAACCTGAAGAAATAAAAACAAACAAGGTGTCACTTATGGTTACATCTATCAAGTTTTCCTCTAAGAAAGGTTAAAGAAGATAATGAACGAATTCTAAAAGTTCAAGAAGAATTAAATGCTATTCTATTAGCTAAGATACATAACGATGAAAAAGAAAAGAATAAGGAATTTGAATATGGCCTACCTAAAACTTCACCTCAAAGACGTAAGGGAAGGAAGCTAGAATTTTCCAGCCATAGACCTGGAACTTCCAATGAAGAATCAGTTAAACATCACTCATGAAAAAAACACGAGTCAATAGGATAACAAAAAGAAAAAGAAACACCTACCCTATGAGGAAACACTGAGGAAATATATGGGGAGTTTAAGAATATTAAACCACCAATGTTTAATGGGGAAATTGAGAAAGGTGAAGAGGTGAAAGGCTGGTTGTGAGGACCGAAAAATATTTCCAAATATACAACTATTTTGATGAATTAAAAGCCAAAATGGCCATTTATAATATGACTGGAAAGGAAGATATATGGTGGAAGGATATAAAGAAGGTCAAGGGAATAAAAGAAAGATATGTAACTTAGAAAACATTTAAAAATATTTTTAAAAGAAAATACTTATCAGAACAATACTACGAAGAGAAGGCCACAGAATTTTATGAGTAAAGAAGGCTAGGAGCCTTGACTATGAAAGAACTATGCAGTAAGTTTCTGAGCCTACTTTGGTATGTACCTTACATAATTGATGAAAAACCTAAAATACAATGTTTTCTAAGTTGTTTGCATATCATGTTCAAAGAACATATTGAGTATGATAATCCAAAGACGCTAGAGGAAGATATGAGAAAGAAAAACTTCTATTGCAACCAAAACAAAAATAAAAAGGGTAAATGTACCAACTTGGAAGAATAAAATGAAAAATAATTTTGATCCAATAAAGAAACAGAATAAATTCCACAAAAACACAGGAAATAACTATAGGGGGTATCAAGTACCTAATAACTACAGATGTTTTAAACCGCAGAATTCTACAGTAAAAGAACCTTCTATAGTTCTTAACAAGAATCCAACAAAAAACGAACTGTTAAAATGTTGGGAGCGTGACGGGCCACATTAATTTAAATACTGCTCAGTAAGGAAAAATAATTTTAATGTTCATTCCATCCAAGAAGCAGTTACAGTTGGATACATGGAAAGGAGCATGGCCATAATTTGCATTGCATTGGAAAACCGACAAGCAGACCATCAGAATTCCATGGTTGAAATCGAAGGTATGATAAACAATCAACCTATCTCCATTTTAATTGATCCACATGCAAGTTTGACTTATATATGACTTAGAATAGTTGAATTATGTAAATTAGTACCAGAAAGGTTTGAGAAGTTGTGGCTAGTACAATTAGCCACCGGTACTAAGTGTAAAGTCACTAGTCTTGTTAAGAATTGCAAATTGATGATGAATGATTTCACTACGCATGTTGATTTGAATATTCTTCCTTTAGGTTACTATGATATGTTAATAGGAATGGATTAGATAGAAAATGATAAACTAATGTTAAATTGTTTTGGCAAAACCTTTACATGTACAGACGATAATGGAAACACTGTAAAAGTAAAAGGGATTCCTAGGAAGGTTACAACAAGAGAAATATCTGTGTTACAAATGAAAAGATCAGTAATAAAAGGATGTAAAGTGTTTGTTTTCTATATAATGAATGATAATGAAAATGATGATAAGCTTAAACTACAATACATACTAGTCTTGAAGGAATTTGAAGACATCTTTCTGGAAGAAGTCCCTGGAATTCCTCTAAAAAGAGACATTGACTTCCCAATCGATTTGATACCTAGAGCGGTACCAACATCGAAAGATCCTTAATGAATGAACATAATAGAACTTACAAAGATCAAATGTCAACTATAAGAATTGATTCATAAAAAGTATATTCGACCTAGTATCTCTCCTTGGGGAGCAGCAGTCCTATTTGTGAAAAAGAAATACAGAACCTTAAGGTTGTGCATAGATCATCGACAGGTAATTAAAATGACCATTAAAAATTGATACCTGTTACCTTGTATAGACAATATATTCTATCAATTCCATGGAGAAACTATATTTTCGAAGATAGACTTAAGGTTTGGTTATCATCAAGTACGAATAAAAGATGAGGACATCTTTAAAAATGCATTTAGGATCCTCTATGGTCACTACAAGTTTGTCGTAATGCCCTTTGGGTTGACAAATGCACCTGTTGCATTCATGTGTTTAATGAACAACATTTTAAGAAAACTACTTGGATAAGTTTGTGGTTGTTTTCATCGACGACATGCTAATCTACTCAAAGAATGAACAAGAACATAAAGAACATTTAAGGATAATCCTTCAAGTATTAAGAGAACAACAAATTTACACAAAGTTTAGTAAATGTGATTTATTTAAAGATAGGATTCAATAGCTCGGAAATGCAGTGTCCAAGGATGAAATCTTTGTCGACCCTAACAAAATCAAGGCCATCATTGAATGGTCAGTTCCTAAAAATGTAACCGACATCAGATCATTTATGGGGATTACCAGATACTACCGAAAGTTCATCGAAGGATTTTCTAAGATTGCCTACCCCATAACTTTATTACAAATAAAGGTAGAAAGTTTGAATGGACTGAAAAATGCATGGAAATATTTAATAAACTAAAACATCTACTAACTATCGCCTCGATCCTAAATATTGTTGATTCATTCAAGGAATTTGTCATATGTATTGACGCTTGCAAGGAAGGGTTAGGAAAGTTTTAATACAATAAAATTATGTGGTGGCATGAGTCTAGGAAATTAAAAGAACATGAAAAGAATTATGATGCACACGATTCAAAACTTGCTGCCATAATCCATGCCTTAAAAATTTGGTGACATTACCTATTTGGAAGGAAATTCCTTCTTATGTAAGATAACATAAGTCTTAAATATTTATTTCATCAGCAAAATTTAAATGCGAGACATGCAAGATGGTTTTCCTTGTTAAGAGAATATGATTTTTAAATCAAACACATAAAAGGAAAGGAAAACAAAGTGGCAGACTTGATTTAATTCATCATGCAAATTTACTGTTTGCAACCTGCAGCTATGAATTTGATATCAAAAATCAGATCCTAAACTCTGAAAATTTTGATAGGGGTTATCAAATTTTAAAAGAAAAGACTGCTAAAAATGAACAAAATCAAGTAAAAATAGATTTCAACCTAAATAAACAAGGACTATTGCTGCATAAAAATAGGCTATACATACCAAACATAACAGAAATCAAACTTACAGTTATGGATGGTCTACATCAATGACCATATTAAGGGCATTCTGGATACCAGAAGATGATCACCATGATGAGAAAATATCTCTTTGACCAAACATGAAGAAAGAAGTGGCAAAATACTTAGCTCAATGTCTAGAATGTTAGAAAGTTAAGGTAGAACATCAACATCCAACATGATTGTTGCAACCACTACCCATTCC
This sequence comes from Pseudotsuga menziesii, assembly GCA_001517045.1. NCBI lineage: Eukaryota > Viridiplantae > Streptophyta > Pinopsida > Pinales > Pinaceae > Pseudotsuga > Pseudotsuga menziesii. The sequence goes on from LPNX010305488.1 coordinate 290,809, forward strand.
GGAATGGAAGTGGAAAACAATTAATATGGATTATATAACAGTTTTACCAAAGAATTTTCGACAACATGATTCAATCATGGTTGTAGTTGATAAATTAAGTAAGGTTTCTCATTTTATACCCGTTAAATATATCTATAAAGCTGTTAACATTGACGATATTTTCATTAAAGAGATATTCAGGTTACATGGTGTACCAAAAGTAATAGTATCAGATCGAGACGCAAAATTTACAAGTAACTTATGAAAATCTTTGTTTAAAGGTTTAGGAACACAGTTGAATTTCAGTACTGCATATCATTCGTAAACAGATGGGCATACTGAAAGACTAAACCAATTCCTAGAGGACATGCTAAGGATGTATGTCATGGACAAACCAGGTAAGTGGGAAGACTACCTACACTTAGTACCTACACTTAGTGTAATTTGCTTACAATAATAATTTTCAAGTTTATGTAGGTATGAGTCCTTTTGAAATATTCTATGGATGCAGGTGTAATACTCCAATTTCATGGAGCATTCGAGTTAATAGGTTAATGTTAGGACCCGATTTATTAAATGATATGAAGCTAACCATGAAACAGGTACAACAAAACTTGAAGGTTTTCCAAGACAGCCAGAAAAATTATGTTGATTTAAAAAGAACTACCAGAGAGTTCAAGGTGGGTGAACATGTGTATACAAATGTAAATCCCAAGAAAAGTTCCTTGAGATTGGAAAAGTAATCAAAGTTGACACCCATGTATTGCAGGCCATTTGAAATTTTGGATAAAGTAGAGTCTGTTGCGTATAAGTTAGCCATTCCACCCAATATTAAAGTGCATAATTTGTTTCATGTTTCTATTTTAAAAATATATGTTCATGATGTTTCTCATGTGATTGATTGGAATGTGATCTAGGTGGAACTCGAAGGAGAGTTCTAGGTGGGACCAGAGCACATTCTCGACAGGAGAGAACTTTTACTCTGGAACCTTACCATCGGACAAGTCAAGGTGAAATGGAAGCACCTTAGTCCGGAAGAAGCTACTTGGGAATTGGAAAGTAATATGCGGGAGGCATATCCAGTCTTATTCCAAGATGATGAAATGGAAGAATAAAGCAGAAAGATTATAAAACCGAGGATGATGTTATCCTTTAAGGGGAGGTGTATTTAATGCACTGAGAATTAATAATTTATTATTAATTTTGCTGAAAAAATACTTTAACTATTATTTTTATTATTTTATTATTTTTGGTAGAAAGTAAAAAATAAAACATTTTGTAATAAAACTTTTTTATTTAATAAAATATACTGAAGGGGGACAAAAGTGGAGATAGATGTTAAAGAGTGTTTGCTGACCCACAAGAGTAAAAAACAAGTGGATGAAGCCACTGAGTGATAACTCAAGATGCAGGAGGCATCATCCCTAAAAATCAGGTCACAACTCCTAGTTGAGTGCTAAAGAGCAGGAGGCTCATAAATGACCAAGTTCTAGGAAAAATACTATATATTAGTATGTCCATGAGCAATAGGAGAATAACATTGGACGGGGATTGAATATGAGAATGCAAGAGATGGCGCATTGAAGGATTTTGCTCTGGTGGTTGAGCGAACATGCTCGGGAGTTCTGGAGCAAGTAACTTGGTTTCTCTGGGAGTTGGTTGGGAGGAACAACTTCTCCACTTTTGTTTTCCCAGCATTGATGCCAGGTTCATCATTTATGTTTTAAGATGACTGTAGAATATTTTTATTCTAGATATGAAGAGGTTAATGTAGGAACTAGTATGTATTAGTTAGTTTAATTATGCTATGATTAAATGTTTAGTAGCATTTAGGAAATTCTATGCTTTGACGTCTATACTTAAATTAAGAATTCTGGTTTTATTTGAAAATCGAATTCCGCACATAATTGGATATGAATCGTCTATTTCTGAATTCTTCCTATATGATCGATTTAGTAATGCATCGCTACACTCCTTATTCATATTAATTTCCTATACTGTAATTTTGAAGCTAAATATAGGTAGGATGCCTAATCATGTTCAATATTAGTCTATTTTACTTCATATTTAAACAAAGTAAGAAGCATATATATATACCTACCTTTATAATCTTTAAAGTATCTAGATTATATATTTATAGACAAGAAGATTATCATTTTATATATAATTATTTTAGAAATACAAACACAAGAATTTTTTAAGGTATGCAGTAGATCAGTTACAGAGCAACCCTACTTGACGATTACAATGTGAGAAACATAAACGATCTTACATAGAAATATCTGATCAAAGGTCTAAACTAATTATCCATTTACATAATAATAACCATAGTAAAATTATAAACCATCCCTTATGGACCTATATACATTTATTTTCATTCAAGATCGAGGATCCGCAAGTAAATCAAAGAACTATACAGTTCTACAGTAATCAAACCAGAAATGAAATGTTTAAGTAAAAAACCTTTAGCCATAAGTGATTTAAATAAACCTTATGTAAAGTAAACATAAAAACTAAAATGAGTGTTGGAATAACACAACCTGAAGGCCAACCGTTATTATTATTAATCAAAACATATAATAAGAAGTGGTTATAAGACCATCTTTGATGGCTTCCATGTTATTTTAAAATACCAGCGTTTAAACAATAAGAGAATGGGAGTAAGACAATTCCAATGGCACCCAAACTCTATCTAAAAACATCGCAGAACTCTAATTTATAATTCCATAGTGTTGGATGCAAAGACGGTTCCAGGAAAACCCTAGAAGGGTTTTACAAAACACATATGAAATTAAATCAAACACTTCTCTTAACAAACGATGGTGGCTACCATTCGTAACCTCACGACTCCTACCTAGCATGACCTGCAACCACAAGTATGGTTGGTCAGTATGTTATTCTAAACTGTAAACGAAAACAAAAATTTAACTAAGGATGGAGCCAAGCTTACCTGGGCGTTTGGAAACATTGGATTGGGAGGAGTTGACCCTGTTGCCTCCCTCTACAGCGCCTTTAACCTGTAAAACTTTGTTACAGTCAAAAACTAATAAAAATTGGTTAAATAACTTAAATGGAAGAAAAGAGTGGGATAAGACCTTACCTCATCCTTTTACAGAGAGGGCTAGGGGCCGGCTCCTCCGAAGCATTCTTATCCCTCCTCTTCCTTCAACACAAACAAAAGAAAACTCAGTTATTGCTAATGCTAAATCATTACAAGTAAAATGCAACAATTAAACTTCAATTAAAAAAACCTTACATGTTAACATACACTTTGAAGGGTGAAGTCATGAAAAGCAAGGTCGTGGCATTAACTCTACGTTTGAGTCCGTCAAGAAATTGAGAAACCCAATAACACCTCAGAAAGATACAATGAACACGTTGATTAGCACTTGCGAAAACCAGGAAGAAATACCTTACGCCACCATAACTTAGTAAACAGAGCATAACTCTATGGCTCTTGCTGACCACACAAAAGATCCAATGACCCATACATTCCACAGTAAACAGAGTAGAGCTCTTTAGCTCTTGTCGGCCACACACAAAGATCAAAACAACCTGCACATTTCCACCATGAAAAGAGCAGAGATCGACTCCTCCTTCCCACACAACCAAGCAGGGAAAATGATGTTTCGAAAAACGTCCAAGCTCATTAAACTTCTATCCAAACCCTAGATGCAATCAGGACAGGTTGATGATGGAGAGTGTAGCCATGTATCAACGTGGAAGACCAGCTAGATGCATTGTCAACTCGTAGCCAGGTCATGCCTTAAATGCCAAAGTCAACCAAGAACAAAGTATCATAACTCTTGGCCAGTAATCATAAATGGGAATCATTACAATCGTCACATTTCAAAACCATACATTATAACCTGTTTGCCAAGAACCTTCGCATCGTATGAACCATGGAATGTAATACCTAGTGTTTGTATCATGCCAAGAACCTTCATATTTTTGGAACCATGGCATGTAATGCCAATGTTTAGAATGCCAAGAATCGAATTACATTGCAACAGTGGGATAAAACATGTATGTCAAAACTATAGTGTAAACCAAACATGCCAAGGAATATAACCAATCACGGGTCATAAGGTAAAGCATATCATAATCACAAACCATATAGTTTCTTGTTACCAAAACATTATCTTTTAAACCTTCACAACTTTATTAATATAACAAAAGGTCACCATATGGTGGTACCATATACCTTACAAACCCTAAGCACCTTAGGCTTAAAGGGGAGGTCACCACACACCATAGCTTAGGCTTTGGCAAGGCTTAAGACATTTTTATTATCACTTAACCAACATAATACATAAGGGTTGTGTTACAGCTGATTTTACCACACATGGTAGATCACATATTTATGGCCTTCCCTATCCCTCTGCAGACTCTTTGAACCCCATGGACTATTTTTGTGCCTTTGATGTTTCCAAGATCATCCCTAAAAACATGCATTATTTGCCATACATGACTTTTAAACCCTTTCTCGCGTATATACATGGATATGACCCTTAAACCCGCATACATCGGGATGTGTGCAAAAGGCCAAATAGTTTTGGAGTTTTCCTTGATGTGGATCCGAGTCACTTGTCTCTTGGCCTTCCAACTGCCTTGAGATCGCTCGGATTTGACCTTCTATTACCCCATTGAAGCACTATATAAGGAACCCTTTGGCTACATTGAAGGGGGAGGAATTGAAGAGCAAGAAAACTATAGTCCATTGTTGCCGTAGCTTATACTTGAGGCTGCATCCCTTTGTCCCTTGGAGCACTTTGTGTTCTTTCCAAGCTTGCCTTTGCTTGTGAGCTTTCTATCGAGAGATGGAGGACTGAAGTGGTGGAGGCCCAGGTGGTGGAATCCGTTTCTCCGGTTCACAAACATGCCGACAGAGGTTGTCATTCTTGTAATCATAATTTATATTAATAGAAATATCTTTTCCTATCCAATAATGTGCATTTAAATGAATATTGACTCCATGGATGCTTTTAATTGTTTATATATGCTAGAGTAGGTCTAACACCATTATATAGCATGCTTGTCTTGTTTGTTGATTGTTGAGAGAGCAAATTGCTAACACAAGCGAGATTGGAAAAGCTCAATGGGGATCTACATCAACCATCTGAAATAAGGTATGTTTCGAGATCATTTAGTGTTAGATGTTTTATTTCTCTTGCATATTGGGAAGGGATTGATTTCTGTGGTTACTCTGTCTGTTGTGGTACTCCAAGCCATAAGAAGTTTTCTCCGTAACAGGTTGGAGTCAATAGTATGGATAGTCTCCCCACGCCTTAGGCTAGTAAAAGCCTGCATAAAAAGTAATCAATTAAGAATAAGTAAACACAAAACATCACTTGTATAGGCATGGCTGAAAATTTCGAAAGGTGCTAGCTACTACCATGATCAACAGAACATGTCTAACAAACATGATATATATATTATGAACTTATACTAGTAAAGCATGAGGAATATACTAGTAAGCACAGTAAATAAATTGGCATATTTTTTTCTATGTTTTTCAGGCGTGTTACATCATGTAACATAATATCTTTGGGAAATATTTTCGAAGACACAGGAGGTTACGGGATCGTTTGGTAAAGATCTTGTAGATTGTTTCGTAACTTAAGCTCTTATATGATATTATTTTCGAAATTTAAAGTTTGATATTTAAAATTTAATGAAGATACTGCATTTGTCATAGTTATCATTTTAGAATGACTATGCCAAGACGTCTCCCATGGAATGTAAATGGCTTCCACTACACTGAAGTTCTAAAGGGGAAAGTAGGTACTCGGCGAATATTTTTATTCTCATTAAGGGCATGTCACACACCCACGGATTAATCTGAAGATTCCATGAAGCTTCACTCTGTATTGTTTCCATGACTGATTAGCTTTATTGAATAAAATTTATAATAACAAAACATCAATTTTTGGGCATTGAATCTATTTTCCAATTTTTTCCTTGTCCCGACATTGTGGTAAATGGCAGAGAAGCAAGTGATTCATACAGATCATAAATTGGGTTTCATAACATCATTTGGTTTGGTTTACTATTTGTAAATCATAAAAAGTTTTGTTATTAAACTTGTAACAAAAATAATATCAATATTTAAAGACGTTTTTGATGGGTTACTCAAAAGCGCCCAACCGTACTTTAAATTTGACAAGAAAATATGTTGTGTCCACTGGATCGATCCACCTGAAAACACATTTCAATGTAATTGTTAATCAAATCCAAATACTGTACACACATTAAGCCATTGTATATTGAACACTTCTGAATATTCTTTTATAAGTAATGGGACACCACTATTAATTAACCAATTAAATAATATACAATATTATAATAATTACACATAAAATTATCCAAATACAGTAAACACATTAAGCCGTTATATATTGAACACTTCTGAATATTCTTTTATAAATAATGGGACACCACTATTAATTAACCAATTAAATAATATAAAATATTATAATAATTAAAATTAAACTTAAAGTTCAGTGAAATATTTTGTATTATTATAAAAACTTAAACTAATAATAAAAAATTTGAATATGAGAATATGTTACTGTTTTTTAAGTATGTTTTTTTATTTTTATTTTTAACGGTGGTATTTAAACATGTTTATTCTTCTAGTGGATTTTTTTCGAAATTAAAGTTTAATCTATATTAATTTTAAAACTTATAGTTGGATAATGGACATGCACAATCTAAAGAATTTTAATAAAAAAATAATTTTAAATATAAAAAGCAGATTAATTTGTTTTTCATTGCTTAAATAAATCTTTAGAAAACCAATTAAACAATATAAAATGATTTTAAATATAAAAAATAATAGGATAGTTTTTAATGTATCTTTCACGTATGTTTTATTGGTTTTATATTTATAGTTTTTTTTTTCAGAAGAAAAAAGCCTGATCTTGGTATTTATAGAGAATCAAAGGACATCAAAATGTATAACCCAACACTAGGGCTTCTACCAAGAAACAACAAATAAGGGCCAAGATAAAACTAGCCATCCAAACATCCATACAAATTGATGAAGAGAAGCTCAAAGCATACTGAGTCGATGGATCATAAAGGGATTGCCATCCACCCGCTCATGTTAAATCTCCCAAAAAGGATCCAACATATAGCCGAAGACACCTGCTATTCTAAGGTGGTGACCAGATTATTCTAACGTGGTGACCAGTCATACATATCGAGAGGACAAAAATAGCGCCAAGAGCATATACCAGAGATGCCCGTTTCTTACGACAACAAAAATCGCACAGGAAAAAAGTGCCAAATAAGAAGTACTAGGAGCCTAGCTCCTACACTGAGCTCTAAAAGAGCTGAAAAACACAGCTCGTGTCAATAATTCCTTCAAGAATTTCTGAAAAAAAACTAAAAGTAGGACCCAAATCTAGCACCATTNCTAACTCCTACACTGAGCTCTAAAAGAGCTGAAAAACACAGCTCGTGTCAATAATTCCTTCAAGAATTTCTGAAAAAAAACTAAAAGTAGGACCCAAATCTAGCACCATTTTTTATAACCCATCAACTCTCTAGTTGTGCTCTCAATATGTATGCCTAATGATTAGATAAGAAAAACAAGACATCAAACGTTCGATATCCCCAAATAGTTATATGATAATGGATCAACACAATCTAACCTAATTTTAAAACATATCTTGTTAATATTATATTATAAGTGACATGTATAAGTACCAAACCAAAAGTTGTGACTCAATATCTTCGACAATAAGCATGTTTCTGGATTGATTAAGATTCTAATTGCATTTGATTCTTTCAGTTTGTAAAGATTCTCATTCAATGACCAAAAGTCGTGACTCAATATCTTTGACTTATAAGCATGTTTCCGGATTGATTAAGATTCTAATTGCATTTGATTTTTTCGAGTTTGTAAAGAATCTCATTCAATCTAAAAGATTTATAGAGCAGATTTTCACTTAACATTAAATTTTAAATCTTACATTGCTACTTATAAGTTTTTTTGTTTATTGTTTTGTTTAGATCATTAAACTATTTAATATAAAAATAATAAAAATTTATTGATTTTCTAAGATTATCATTAAATATCAATTTCAAATTANCTTATAAGTTTTTGTTGTTTATTGTTTTGTTTAGATCATTAAACTATTTAATATAAAAATAATAAAAATTTATTGATTTTCTAAGATTATCATTAAATATCAATTTCAAATTATTATTAAATTATTAAATTATTAATTTTTCTAACCTTCCAGCTTCTCAAAATGATTTCCATTTTGGGAGGCACCTCTTTAAGGTTTTTGAGAATAGAAATTGTACTTTAAAGAAAATCAAATAATCTACATTTTGTCTCTTTTTAAAAAGTTTGATTGGTCTTCCATACACCAAATTTGCTGCGTACTAAACTTTAAGAGTTCACTCTTTCATTCTCTACAGCCCACTATGGGGCAGATCTTGTAACATTATGTGACGTTCCTCTTATAAATGTCTACCATAAAAAATATTTTTTTTTAATTATCCTCCAAAATAAATGTTGGCCAAAAAACAACCAAATATGGGGGAGATGTTGGAATGTTCCTACCTAACAAAATAATAAAAAATAAAAAAATTAATTACAAAAAAATGTTGTTCGTGCACATGGTTTTAAAACCACGTGCATGCCTCCTAAACAACCCATGGTTTTATTGCACATGGTTTAGGAGGGCTTTGCAAATGGTTTTAAAACCATGTGCAAGGCCTTTTAAACAACACATGGTTTTAATATACATGGTTTAGGAGGTCGTTGCAAATGGTTTTAAGACTATGTACAAGGCCTCCTAAACAACCCATAGTTTTAGGAGGGCCTTGCACATGGTTTTAAAACCATGTATAGGGAGATGTTGTAATGTTCTTTCCTAATAAAAAATATTATATGTTAGTCATAAATAGTAATAATAAAAATATTAGATTTTCACCTTAATCAAATTGATAAGAAATATTGATATTTTCAAAACAATTACATTTCTATTTTCTATTATATTATTAGAAAAAATAAACCAAATAATAAAATACTTAAAACTGTGGTCAATATTTTAACATTAAAGAACTAAAAAATGCAATTTAAACCAGAATCTTGCACCCCAAAACCAAATTGGTAGAGATTGTAATGCAAAGAATGCCATCTCGCTTCATAACATTTTAAGAAAAATTAAAATCATGTTATCCACAAGATACATTAACAAGCAGAGCCATGATATATAGACCAAAAAAAAAAAAACAACATACATAATTGTTATTATTTCAAATTGCAGTACACCCTTCCCAATCTCTCTAAACCTCTCCTCTAGGCTTCAAGTAGAAAAACAGCAGTATGTTCAACAGCCTAGTGGAACCTATGAATAAAATATCTCCTGAGCCGAAGAAGCTGCTAAAATATCTCCTGAGCCGAAGCTGCTCTGCCATCCTAAAGCTGTCCAGCAGTGAACGACAAAGAGTCAGATACTTTGATAAATAGAAATGTCCAATTTTAAATACAAATGTGCAATCTACCAAGGAAGCCGTAACCTAGATAATATGTTACACTGCTTAGGTTTAGGTTATAGAGAGATAGACTGACTGACCTCATTCAATAAATTCTGATTTTCTTGGTATATTGCGTACAGAGAAAGTGCCGCTTCTCCCATCCATACAAATCTTCATTTCCAAGCATTAAAAATATATATTTAGCATGCAGTAGTCTATTTAATGTTGTCTTGGTAGGTGTTATATGCTATAAACTGTTAACTGTTAGATCTCAAGTAACCTAAGATCTAACCACCTACAGTAGCATTAAATAAGTTGCAGCATGCTTGATTGAAGGCTTTCTGGAAAGGCAAAAAATATTTTACATGGAGCAGAGTAATAAATGTTGCGGTGGCTGCATTGTGGAGAGTTAGATTTCAACTTGTTTGAGATCCAACGACCCACAATACAACCGCCATAGCATTAATTACTATGGTGCATGTTAAATATTATTGGCCTCTCTGAAAGGGTGAAGAAGTTTTCTGGTTCAAAAATCGATAAAAAACAATAAACTTAGAAAAGATGTAGTATACCGTTAGTGTCGCTTGCATGCAAAATTATTTTGTGGAAAAACAATATGCACTTAGCTGTGGGGTATTTAATGCGCCAGTAAGATGTATTGACTAAACAGTTGGATGTGAGGTATTTTATATCTAATAGCTTATTAACTATCATAGAGCAAGGTGTATATTGATCACCACTTTGTGGTACTATTTTATTTGATGTGATTTAGTGATGGATGTGATCAAACATTATAATAGCTTATTAAATATCATACAGCAAGGTGTATATTGATCACCACTTTGTGGTACTATTTACAACAAGGTGTATATTGATCACCACTTTGTGGTAATATTTACAACAAGGTGTATATTGATCACCACTTTGTGGTACTATTTTATTTGATGTGATTTAGTGGTAGCTGTGATCAAACATTTTGTATTTTTGTATTTAGCATTTATGGCATGCCCAATATAGTTAAGAATTTGTATTTGCCTTAGGAGAAGTGAGAACTTCCACTATAAAATAAGTTTTGCTCACACTGATATTAGCTTAAATATGTTACCGTTGGATAATTTGTTGATGATATATATTTGTTATCTTGTATATTTATTATTGGAATTTGTTGAGAATATGAAATTGTTAAATAATAAATAAATAACCGTCTTTAGACAATAAATGGTTGACCAACATCTATTTAATTATGTATAAATTCTTTAAAAACAATATTGTAATATTTAATTATGATGATAATGATGATAGTTAAAGTTTACTTAAACCAATTTTGATTTAAATTTAATCATATATGATGATAATGACAATGATGGTCTTT
>LPNX010305488.1:306657-346825 GCA_001517045.1 Pseudotsuga menziesii
TTTATTGATGATCACACGAGATTAAGTTGGGTTTATTTGATGAAGGGAAAATCTGAAGTGGAAACAATTTTCAAAATTTTTTACACCGTGGTACAAACACAATTTCAAAAACATATTCAAATATTGCGTAGTGATAATGGTCGAGAATATTTCAAAAACATTTTGGGCCAATTTTTTCTTGAAAAAGGAATTGTTCATCAAAGCTCTTGTGTCAACACTCCGCAACAAAATGGTTTGGCTAAAAGAAAAAACAAACACATATTGGAAGTAGTTCAGGCATTGCTTTTTACCAATAAGGTACCTAAATATCTTTGGGGTGAAGCCATTCTTACTGCTACATATCTCATAAACAAAACGCCTAATAAGGTTTTAAGCTTTGAAACACCTTTTGATGTTTTTCATAAGTTTTATCCAACAAATCGGCTTTCTTCTTCTTTACCACTAAAGATATTTGGTTGCACCGCTTTTGTTCATATTGATAGTCATAATCAAGGAAAACTTGAACCCCGAGCCACAAAATGTGTGTTTGTTGGTTATGCTCCCACTCAAAAGGGGTATAAATGTTTTGAACCCATTTCCAAAAAAATGTTTTTTCCCATGGATGTTACATTTTTTGAATTACATCCCTATTTCACGCCTCATCTTCAGGGGGGGAACCAAAACAAAGATTCGGCTGTATTTCATGATTTTTTCCAAACTAAAGACTTGCAAAATGATCCTTCTCCAACTTCAATTATTCAACCTGAAAAACCAAGCTTTATTATACCAGGAGAAAGTGAGTCGAGTTTTTTAGATACTGAAAAGGAAGGTCTTCCTACAGAAACAGCAAAAAACACAGCATTGGTACCATTTGACATTGTCCACTCGCGACAGAGGACAACTTGAAAGAAAGGGTCTTCCAATCCTATGCACTTCCCAGGTAATGTCCTCATCGAGCCTTTACCTCATGTTCAACCCATTTCATCTTCAAGTTCTGAGTCCTCTAGTTCTGAACTTGAGTCTGGTTCCAATCCTGAGTTCGATGGTTCTGAAATTCCCATTGCTGTCCAGAAGGGTGTGAGGTCTTGCACCCAGCATCCATTGTCCAATTATGTGTCATATGAAAATATCTCACCTATTTTTGGTGCTTTTATATCACAATTGTCTTGTATGGAGATTCATAATACTGTGTATGATGCTCTGAAAGTTCCTGAGTGGAAGGAGGCTCTCTTCGAGGAGATGAAAGCTCTTGAAAAAAATGGCACGTGGGATTTAGTTGATCTACCAAGAGGAAAGACAACTGTAGGGTGCAAATGGGTGTTTACAGTCAAGTATAAATCTGATAGCTCTCTAGAATGGTATAAAGCCCGATTGGTTGCCAAGGGATTCACTCAGACCTATGGCATTAATTACTTGGAGACATTCACCCCAGTCGCAAAGCTAAATTTTGTAAGAGTTCTTTTGTCTCTTACAGCTAATCATGACCGGCCTCTGCAACATTTGGACGTAAAAAATGCATTTCTCAATGGAGACCTGGAGGAAGAAGTGTACATGGATGCACCTCCAGGATTTGGTGAAAAGTTTGGCACAAAGGTGTGTAAACTGAAAAATTCCTTATATGGGTTAAAGTAGTCACCAAGAGCCTGGTTTGAGAAATTCACTCAGTTTGTTAAAATTCAGGGGTATACTCAAGGGAAAGGTGATCATACGATGTTTATAAGACATTCACATGATGGGAAGATGGAAATACTGATTGTGTATGTAGACGATATAATTCTCACTGGAGATGATGTACTTGAGATGAACCGATTGAAGACTTCCCTCTCATCAATATTTGAGATCAAGGACTTAGGATCTCTGAGGTGTTTCCTTGGAATGGAGGTTGCTCGATCAAAGAAAGGGATTGTTGTCTCCCAACGGAAGTATGTCCTTGACCTCCTTAAGGAGACTGGGATGAGCGGTTGCAGGCCAACAGACACTCCAATCGATCCCAATCAGAAACTTGGAGATGACAAGGAAGGTGATCCAGTGAATACAACTCAGTATCAAAAGTTGGTGGGGAAAGTTGATTTACTTATCACATACATGACCCGATATTGCTTTTGTTGTGAGTTTGGTAAGCTAGTTTATGCACTCACCCTACGAGAAACATCTTGAAGCAGGTTATCGGATTCTCAGATACTTGAAAAGTACACCAGGCAAGGGTTTACTCTTCCAAAAGACCACACAACAGAACATAGAGGCATACACTGATGCAGATTGGGCAGGCTCAGTTATTGATAGGAGATCCACGTCAGGATACTACACTTATGTCTCGGGAAATATGGTCACATGGTGAAGCAAGAAATAGAATGTGGTTGCAAGGAGTAGTGCCGAGGCAGAATATAGGGCTATGGCTAATGGAATTTGTGAGATGCTGTCGCTGAAGAGAATTCTTGAAGAGATGCGGATGCTGGTGAATATGCCAATGAAGTTGTATTGTGACAACAAAACTGCCATAAGTATTACTCAAAATCCAGTACAACATGATCGCACGAAGCATGTAGATATTGACAGACACTTCATAAAAGAGAAGATTGATAGTGGAGCTGTTTGCATGCCTTTTGTTCCTACTACTCAACAAATAGCCAATATCTTCACCGAAGGACTTTTCAGACCTATTTTTGAGCTCTTTGTAAGCAAGTTGGGCATGATAGATATCTACACTCCAAATTGAGGGGGGGTGTTGGATTTCTAGGGAATAAATTAGGAAATTCTATTTTTTGTAAATAAAATCTGAAATTACTATTTCAGATTTTAGTAGTTTTTGTTTCCTATTTTTCTAGCCTAGATATCTGCTGATTTGATTTGCTGATTTTGTGGCCTTCCTGATTTGGTGGCCTTCCTCTACTATTTATCTTGTAATCGTCTCTCTTGAAAATCAATAAGTATGATTATTCTTCTTATCAAAAAACCTTCATAAACTATATTTGGTAGATTGAATACTTGTTGGCCTTTAAGGAACTTTACAAATAATATTATAACAATTAATTTATAACATAAATAACATTTTAATTGACACTTAAGAACTTTCTAAAAAAACATTTAAATAAATATTATAAATAACCTCAGAACTTTAAACATTAAATTAATTATTTACTTTAAACCCTTATTAATAATAATAACATTCAAACATTTAATAACACATAAGAAATTTTTTTAACCTATGACTAATAATACAATTGCAACTAAAAACCATAATATAATAATGAACTTAATAATTATTAATAAATAATAATACTTAAAATATTGGACAAAAACCCTAATTCTACCAAAACCCTAATTCTATCAAGCCGACCAAAAAGATTAAAAAAAAAATTAACAATATTTATACCTCGCACCTGTGTGCAAACAAGAGTGAGATTCTTGTTCTCATGAGATTAAAAGGTTCGAAACTTGTCGAATTGGAAAATTCTCACCGCATATTTCCTCTTACTCTTAAATACTAAGTTATCTCTTTGTTGCATTTTTTTCAGATTTGTCACTAAGGAATTTTAGAGACAAGTAGCGATGTGTTTGGATTCAAAACATTTTTGTCTATTAGAAGACATTTATTGTTTGAGATATCTTATATGTAAATAATTAATTTTGGAATGATATTTTATTAATATTGTAATATTTGATAACAAAAATTGAGTTATATTAAATGATGTTTTAAATTTATAATTAGTTTATTTGTAATTAATTAATCAATTAAAATTAATTAAACTAAAAAATAAGTTGATCAACAAATTATAACTTAAATTATTATTTTATATAAATGAAGTATATTTCAATTTGGCATGGTACTAATGGTGTATTATCTTATGTGAAATGATGTTTATTAGAGGTATCTTTCTCATATCAAGTTTGATAGAAGTATTAAGGGAAGATGGAGGTTATATTGGAAGTTGAATACTAAAATGGGATAGATGTCAACCCTAAATTTTGTCATGTCCCCGTCCCAATGAGACTACTAGTAGGCAATGTTTCACCAACCTACTAGTTCCCTAGGTTGAGGTGGAGGAATTAAATCTTGCAATAAGGGACCCGTGGGACCCAAGAGAACCTTAGTTTACCATCTACACTTTAAATTGGGTCATATAAATAATAAATATGGAGAAAATAAAGTGGCATTGCTTCATGAAGACACTTGGAGGTTCATGGATACCTTGGGTTGCTACATTACTCCTTACACTTGTCATGATCTAACCCCAAATGCATAATTATGAGGAATGGAACGTTCTTGGAAAGTGAAGATGTGTGAAGTAACATGTCATGATCCCAAGGATTTGAATGGGTGAAGAGGAATAAGTCCCCATGGAATAGGAAGAGACTAGGAAGAAACTCTGTCCAACTTGGAGAGAGATTCCCTACGTCTTATGACAACAATGATGAAAGATTCTATGAAAAAATAAGACCCGATTGCATACCTATGACAATATGACATGTCATGGATAAAAATAGTCACTAAGAGGGCACACTTGGATGTTGGTGGCAATAATTCAAATTTGGAGGAAGATTGGGGAGAAGGAAAAGTGTCATAAGGGTTACTAAACATCAAGGATGAGTTGGAGGAAGCATATGGGAAGGAATTCGACCTTGGAGGACCTTAGGAGAGTTATAAAAATATTCCATGAGGAAGGAGAATGGATGTTTATCATTTGAGAATTTTTCTTTTTCATTTTGGAAAGCACTAGCTTGTCCGTTGCATGGTGAGTGCTCACTCTCCCTGCTAGTGAGCCAATTTCGAGGGAGTTAGATTCTCATCCAAATTGGCCATTGGAGAGGCCACCCCAAACTATCATTTGGATATTAATGGAGTGTTTATATTGCATATAGGAGGCTGATATATTTCAATATATATCTCTTTTCCCCATTCTCTCATTCCCTACCTCTCAATCCCCATGTTTCCACATGAAGGCGCACTAGTGTGAATGATTCTTGCGCCTTTTTGAGTTAAGTTGGTTCCAAAACTTGGGTGAATAATGTTTTTCTCTGTAATATGTTCCTCATACTCTTTGTAAGTCTAATTATCAGAAATACATATGCAAAAATATCCACGTTTCCAAGCTATGGTTTGACTAGTTTCCATGTATTGGTTTCCATTTCAAAGGAGTTGTTTATCTGATTTGTATTGATGGATTGCACTGATGTTAAATGTTTTTGAGTAGGGTATTTATATTCTATTTATGGTATATAACCCTAATTCTCTATTCTGAATCATTTCATATTCATTTTATGATACGAAGTTAAGCTTTCACTGTCATTTCCCTTAAACAATAGCACTAAAAATATGCAACCGAATGTGAATATTTATAACTCTATTTGAAGAAATTATTTCCACAATTAATGACAATAAATGAGGTATAATATCAGTCCCCATAATATTTTTTTCAATTTGGTAGGGTCGCACATGAGTTGGGAATCCATTTATGCTCACACCCTAGGGGGAATTTAACCACAATCTACTAGTAATTTTCCCATTTTTTCCAATGACCCAAAATCGAGTTGCATATGTCTATAAACTATTATAAAGTGATACAAGATTCCATTGAGTGGTACTAATACTCACCATATTATTCTCTATCAAATTCCAAACCCTTTTGTGCCATTCGAAGCCCCTAGAGCCAAGAATAGTCAATACAATTTTGCCCCAAATTCTGCCTTTGTTTGGAATTTTCAAATTGGGTCATTACAGTGGTATGGAAGCATGATCTTAGCTTCTGTTATATTTTCATATTCATGTTTTTTGATGATGGTCTTCCCCCATTATAAAATCACACTGAAGACATTAATGGTGGAAGAGAAGGAGGTGAAGAAGTTAGTTCCATGTACAAGGAGATTAGGGAAAAACTACGATTCGAAGATATGGATGATAAGGGGGATAATGAGGATGTTAAAAAATTCATGAAGATAGACCTTGAAAATATGACCAAACATTTTATGCAAGGGTTTGAATTTTTAGATATCCAACTTGGGGGCAAGTCAACACCCGAGAGTAGTAATGCTACACCTCATGATGAGAAGAAGACCTATGAGGAAGCTGTTTTTTCAAAGAATGGACATCATAACCGACCCCATGAATTCAAGAATCAGATTGAACATGAAAATACTAATATTTTAGAGTCCAAATAGGGCCCTTACACTACTTATGATGTGAGGGAAGCAACAAATGATTGGCAGCAACTAAGTGATGAATGTAGGAAAGTCCTACCTTTCAATCAGTTCATCATGGCCTCTCTTCAGTTTAATCATGGAGGAAGTGGAAATAGGACACCTCCTCTTAATCAGGAATTAATTTGTACCATGAGAAAAGTAACTATTTCTTTCTTTGATGGTTGTTCCCAAATGTCTACTAGTGCTTGGTTACAAAAATGAAGTGTGTATTTCCAGTTAAATCCTATGGTTGGAGAAGATGCTTTGAAAATGGCCATTTTGCATCTTAAAGGGGAAGCTAGTGATTGGTGGTTCCATGTTCTTAGAACCTTGGGAAATGCTCATATTTTATCTTAGGAGGGTTTCTCCAATGCATTAATGGAGAGATTTGAGAGGAAATACCTCGAAATTCCTTTCAAAGAACAAGCACAATTGAAGCAAGTTGGAACTCCTGAACCATATATATTAGAATTTGAAAATCTTTTAGTAATGGTTTCTGATGTATCTATGGATAGGTTGGTTTTAATATTTACTGAAGGATTGACTGAAACTTTGAGAGGGATTGTGAAATCCCGCAAGCCAACTACATTGAGGGATGCCATGAATTTAACAAGAGACTTGTAGAATGTGTTGCCAAGAACCAAATACTCCCTAAGCCTAATTTCCCTTCCAAATTCAATGAAGGTAAGAACCCTTGGAAAAAGGACTCCTTTTCCAAAGAAAATAAGGGAGGGCCAAGAAAAGAAGAAATGATAAGAAAGAAACTATGCTTCACATGTCAACAACCTTTGGTTCCAGGACATAAGTGTGCAAAGGGGAAGGCACACTACATTGAAGATTTCTCTGAAGACGAGGAAGAGGGAGATGAGGAAGAGGCACAACTTGCATCTGAAGAAGACAGGTATGAAACAACAATAGAAGAATAGCTAACTCCTGAGACAGGATAATTGCAGTACTTTCATGTGTACCTATATTTCACACCCTGAGGCTCAAGGGTAACGTATATGTCCAAAAGTTTACGGTCCTAGTGGATGGAGGATCCAATCATAAATTCATATATGTAGCCTTGGTGGAGAGGAGAAAGTTACAAGATGAAACTTTTGATGGTTTCACACTCATCATTCCAGGTAACAATTCTATGGATTGCACCAAATGGATTCCAAAGCTTCAAGTTACTATAGGAAATCATACTATCACTGATAATTTCAATGTAGTGAATGTGGTTGATACAAATGTGGTTTTTGGAGTCCAATGGTTGTATTATTTAGGGAGCATACAATGAACTATTAGGTCCCTAAAATGAGGTTCAAAAATTTGGAAGGGAAGCCTATCCTGTTGGGAGGAATGCACACCTAACCAAATCAAGTGGTGTCGTCTCATAGTATGACATCTAACTTGAGGCATGGAGATATAGAATGGGATGTTGAATGTTTGATTACATATTCTAAACCTCACTTGAAGGTTTCTAATCATACTAAGGAGATAGAGAAGTTATTTAGCAAGTATGGGAGGGTTTTTGAGACCTTTGCCTAGGAAGACCACCAGACAGAGTGGTGGAGCATATCATTAAGTTAGAGATAGGAACCAAACCTATCAAAATGTAGGCATATAGGAACCCCAAACAGAGTCTATATGATATTGAGGAGGACATTATAGAACGTTTGGAGTTGGGTCTCATAAGGCCTAGTTCAATCCCATATGCTTCTCCAATTGTTATGGTAAATAAAAAGGATGGGACTTTGAGGATGTGCATTGATTTTAGAGCTTTGAATAAGAAGACTATGAAGAATAGATATCCAATCTTAAGGATTGATGAGCTCATGTATGAGTTCCATGGAGACAATTTTTTCTCAAATATTGACCTTAGATCTGGTTATCATGAAATTTGAATGAGGGAAGAAGACATACTAAATACTTATTTTATATTCCATTATGGTCATTTTGATTTTTCTGCCATGCCCTTTTGATTGACAAATGCTCCTACCACGTTCCAATCATGCATGATCAATATATTCCACAAGAAACTTTGTAATTTTGTACTAGTTTTCTTTGATGACATTCTTATTTACAGTAAAACATGGAAGGGGGATTTGAATCATCTAGAAGTGGTATTAAAAATTATGCATGATCAATATTTGTTTTCTAAGCTTTCGAAATGTGAGTTTGGTTTGATATAACTTTTGTATCCTGGACACATCATTGTTAAAGATGGTGTCAATGTGGATATGGAAAAAATAAAATCCATTATAGAATGACCTTGTCCCAAAAATATCACTGAATTGAGAGGATTCATTGGAATTTGTACAGACTATAGAAAGTTCATGAAGGGGTTCTCCCAACTCACTTCACCTCTCACTTATTTGACAAAGAAATATGATTTCCAATGGCATGAAGGGGCTGAAAAATATTTCCAATGAATGAAAGAGGTAATACACAATTGTCATATTCTAGCCTTTCTTGTTTTTTCTAAACCATTTGTATTGGAATGTGATGCATCAGGAGAAGGTTGGATCATTCCTAAAGCAAGGACAACAACCAATAGCTTTCGATAGTAGGAAGCTACAGCCACATGAGAATATTTACTCTATTTATGATAAATAAATGTTAGCCATCATGCATGCTTTGATCAAGTTTAGGAAACACTTGGTGGGAAACAAGTTTGTGGTCAAAACTGACCATAACAACCTAAGGAACTTCCTCACTCAAAAGGGTCTAAATGAAAGGAAACAAAAGTGGGTGAGTAAGATTCAATCATTTGACTTTGATATTGAATATTTGAAGGGAAAGAATAATGTGGTAGCTGATAGCTTAGTTGGAAGAACTTTTATTTCTCTAATGGATGCTGGAGAAAATTGGAAAGCTATATTATAAGTATAATATGCCAAGGATAAGTTTTCTTGTGAGATTTTTGATGGGAATAACCACGATGATAGGTATAAGGTGTTGGAAGGAATCATCTACTACAAATATATAATTTATTTGGTCCCTAGTTCAAGTTTGAAGGATAAAATTTTAAAGAGAGCTCATGACTCTCCTCTAGTGGGTCACCCTGGTTTCTTCAAAACATATAGAATGTTGAGAAAAATATTCTCATGGAAATGGTTGAAGGATGATATTATGAAATATGTTAATGAATTCCCCACATGTCAGAAAAACATAGTGGAGCACACTCATCCAGCTAGCCTCTTAAACCCCTTTCTTATTCCATAACGAAAATAGGAAAGCATTTCCATGGACTTCATCACTAGTTTTCCCAAGGTACTTCGTAAGGATTGCATGTTTGTAATGGTGTGTTGGAATATTGGACAATACTGAGAGGGGGGGAAAGGGGTGAACCGGTATTGATAACTTTTAACAATCAAAACCACTTTTAATTAATTTATTTACACACATGATAAAAAAACACACAGAACAAAAATTTATCGTGGAAGCCCAATTGGGTAAACCACCAATACTTTCTATTACTACAAAATTATATTTACAAATAGTTTTTGTCTGCTACGACAGACAATGATGGTACTACACCCTATTTTGACCCACAATTTTATCAGCTACCGTTGAAAGGATGTTTCGACCCTCTATTTACCAGCTACTACTAGAAGGAGGCTATGAACCCCTTGCAAGAATATAGAATTCCCTAGCACCACCCTTTTAGGATATTTATACACTTAGGAGTTAGTAAGATCAACTTGTGTAATATATCCATTAGGTAAAGTGTGTTTCTTTAGTATGCAATAGTATGCATTTGTAAATATTCTAATCCGATGGTCATGATATGTTCTAGACATAAAGTGATTCAACGGTTCAACTTCTCTTAGATCATACCTACCATTGATCTGTGGCTTAACACACAATTGGTCCATGATATCTATTTAAAGAGCATGGAGGGTCCTTGGCTAGTTGATCGATTATGAGAAGCTCATTTGTAACTTTCTTCTTTTGCACAATAAATTGCTCTAAGTAGCTATTTGGCTGGGGCCATGGACTGTTTCCCTCTTGAGGGTTTTAACCATGTGACAAACATCGTGTGTTGATCTGTGATCTGTTTGTATGAGTGGCTGCTCTTGGTGTTCAGTCTATTGGGAGTACCCTATGTACCCAAACATGGTATCAGAGCTTTTATGAAGAGCTGCTTACGTTTGTGATCAAGATCTGGAACTGATGTTGCTGAAACTTTGAAAGGGTTTCTAGTTCCTGGATTTTCTGCGCATTTTTGGCCTATGGAAGATGTTCCATTGAGTCTGGAGCACCGTTTCCATTGGGAAATAACTTTCATTTCATCGAAAACTATTTCTGTTTGTTCTAGAAACACCCATTTCAACAAATTTGAAGGTATAATGTTACAGTGACGGATTTGTTTTATTTTTTTAATCTCTCATATTTTATTAGTTTTATCATTAGATATTTATTGTTTTAGTCTCGGACTGTTTCCTTCCTTGTCTTTGTATGCTCTTTTCCGTGCACCTTGCGCAAATGCCACGAATCAGAAACAGAAAGGGATTTTTTTTTTTTCTTCTCGGCTACGTATGCTCTTCGCCATGCACCTTGTGCGATCGCAGGGAATCTGAAACAACTAGAAAATTTGAGAATGAAGACTTTCTGGGAAACATAACCAAGATCTAATCCCATAGTGTGGAAAAAGTTTTTTTTTGTTTTTGTTTTTGATTTTTTTTGTGATTTGCAGGAAACAAAGGCAAGCACGGAGAACGAGAGAGAAGAGTAAAAAAAAAAAATCCCCCTTCTTCATTCCCTTCTTTTATGTAACTTTTAAACTTAGATCACTTGGTCCAAAGTTGCTTTATTCCTTAATAGGTCTTGAGTTCAAGTCTTATTAAGCTACTTTTAGTGCATGCAATTTCTATTTTCAAGTTACTTTATTGTAAAAGTGCATCTCACTTAAATAAAATAAAATAAAAAGTGAGTCACTTAAGTCTTTTAATTTATTGCCGCACTATTTAAAGTAACATTATTGTAAAAGTGAACATCACTTATTCTACAAAAGTGATTCACTTAAAAGCAACTTTATTGTAAAGTGATTGTCGAAGATTGATCTTGGTAAGAGGGGGGTTCTTTTTTTTGGTTGGTCAAGTTAATATATGCAATGTCACTATTGGGGACATCTTCAACATTTTCTTTGATCAATCATAACTTCATCATTTGAAATCTATTTTTAGTGCCGTTTTTTTTAAAACAGCCTAATTTTTTGAGCTCTTTGTATCTAGGAGTTAGTTTCTGTTCTTTCAGCCATTATTTTCAAGTATGACCGCCCCTTGTGATATTATACTTACCAGTTCTAACTATTTCTCATGGAAATATCGTATGGAGGATGTTCTAAGAAGTAGGGGACTTTTCAGAATTACCTCAGGGAAAGAAACAGAACCCACTAATGATGATAATAAAATAAAATGGGAAAATATATGTGATGAAGCTCGTGGATTGATTGGGATGTCAATCTCTACTAATTTGTGATTCCACATATTTGGAATTGATGAACCTGATAAATCTTGAGAAAAGTTGGAATCTGTGTTTGGTAAACACAATGAAATTCGAGGTCATCAACTTGAGAATGAGTTGATTTCTTTGAATCCAAGTGATTTTTCATGCATTCAAGACTATTTATCTAAGTATAAAACTCTTAAACCCTTATGTGAAGAATACAAGATTAAGAAAGAAGACAAACAATGTATTTATCATATTCTTTCAAGACTTGGACCTGCATATTCTGTTTTTGTATCTACATTTTACTCCATGAAAGAATCCTTGACTGCAGCTAGCTATCAAGATCCTAGTCTTGAATCTTTTTTGTGGTTCATTAATTAGAGAGCAAGATAAGCTCATTCATATTGGAATAATTAACAATGCAAATACATCTGGGAAAGCCTTATTGTCCCAACAGAAAGAAAAATCCAAGCCTCCCAAGAAACAAAATTTTCATAATAATAAGCTAAACAAGGGTCCCAAACCCTCTCAGTCAACTCCTTCTTTAAAAAATGACAAAGGATGCAAGCACAAAGGAAAGAAGACTGAGTGTCATTGCAATTTCCTGTGGGAAAGATAATCATGATGAATCTAAGTGCTTTAAGAAGATGGCAGCCTTGGAAGCAACAATGAAGAAACAACACATCAGCCTAGATTTGTCTTCATAATCTACCTCTCATGGACATGCACTTTGTGCTTCTAGTTACTCTTATACTGCATCTTCTTCTTTTACTTCAAATGAATGGCTGACATTGATTCTAGAGCATCTTATCATATGGCTAAGGATCAAGCCATCTTTTCTACTATGAATGAATGTAACACCAAACAAATATTTGTTGGTGATGATAGTTCATTAAGTGTTGTAGGATCTGGAATAGTTCCAGTAGAAAATGGTCATTTTAGTGATGTACTATGTGTTCCAAGAATTTTCTACAATTGGTTGTCAGTCTATCAAGTCACTCATTCTAGTGAAGGTAAAATTGTAACGTTTACACCTCACCAAGTTGTAATCAAGGATTTTAAAGATCCTCAACATGTCCTAGCTACCGAAATTGTTGATGATATTACCAAGTTGTACAAATTTGACAACTTTGGGTCATCACCTTTTCCTTCAGTTTTTGTTTCTCATAGTGATAACTTGAGCAAACTTTGGCATGAGTGATTTGGTCACTTAAATTATCACTAATTGCAACAACTATGTAAAGGAAATATGGTGATTGGTCTTCCGATGGTATCTTGCAAGGATGGTGTTTATTCTGGTTGTGTACTCGAAAAACATCATCGAGACAGTTTTGACAAACATGCCTCTTGGCACACCTCGGTTCCCTTGGAGCTTGTGCATAGTGACTTGTCTGGTCCTCTTCCATCTGCTTCCTTTTTTGGTTTCACATATTTCTTAAATTTTATTAATGACTACTCCAGACGCACTTGGGTTTACTTCCTAAAACTTAAGAGTGAAGTATTTGACATGTTCTTGGCCTACAAGGCGCTTGTTGAAAAACAATTTGGTCATCAAATTATTAAGTTCAAATCTGACAATGGAGGAGAATATGTTAACAAAAATTTCACTACTTTCTGCATTGAACAAGGAATCCAACAACAACACACTGTTCCATATACACCACAACAAAATGGTGTAGTTGAACGGAAGAACCACACTTTAAAAGAAATGGCTAATTGTATGATGTAATCTAAGGGACCAAGTCTTCAATATTGGGCTGAGGCCATAAATTGTGCAAATTACATAGTTAATCGCACACCCACTAAAGTTTTACAAGGCATAACACCGAAAGAAGCATGGAGTAAAATTAAACCAGATGTAAGTCACTTTCGAGTATTTGGTTGTGAAGCATCGGCTCACATTTCGGATGAAAAACAGAAAGCATTACAACCTAAAAGTGAAAATTGCATATTTGTTGGATATTTTGAAGATGTAAAAGGTTATAGACTTCTTCAGCCACATTCTAATGATATAATCCTTAGAACAGATGTTAAATTTGATAAAAATATCTTGTCCTGCAAGCCTAACTTGGTGGGTCTGCCATCTTTGGTCTACGAGCCTGATTCGGCGAATGTTCCTTCTTCTCCTTCCAACTTGCTTGACAGGTTTCCAACTCCAGTTTTTGATGATGACAGTGAGAATAGAAATCCACCTCCGCCTGCTCATGTTCCTCTAGTTGCACCAACACCAATGCTTTCTCGATGGGTCCGTTCAACATGTGAAGCAGCTAGTGATCTTGCCGGTGATCCTAGAGATCAACGTCGAGCACGTTATTAGTTTCAGCGAGCTGCTTCTATTTTGGCTCGCGTTTCCGAGAATCATGATCCAGAAAATTTTGCAGAAGCTTCAGGAAATCCAGATTGGGATACAACTATGGATAAAGAATATTGTTCCTTTATGGTGAACGATACTTGGGATCTTGTTCCTCTTCCATAAGGAAGAAAATTTGTCACATGTAAATGGATCTATAGAACTAAGAATGCATCAGATGGAAGTGTTGAAAGACTCAAGGCAAGGTTAGTTGCCAAAGGTTTTTCCCAAGTTGAAGGGATTGACTACAATGAAACCTTTGTTCCTATCACAAAAATAAACTCCATCCTCCTTGTTCTTTCCCTTGTAGCCTTACATAACTAGGAAGTCCATCAAATGGATGTCAAGTATGCCTTCTTACATGGTGATTTACAGGAGAAAATGTACATGGAACAACCTCCTGGATATGTTTAGAATAACTCTATCCTTGTCTGTCGCCTTAAGAAATCCTTATATGGCCTTAAGCAAGCTCCTAGAGCTTGGTATGCCAAAATGGATAAATTTCTCCTTGAAACTATTTTTTCTAGATGCCATTCTGACCCCAATGTCTATACTAAGAAAGTAGGAAACCATCTCATCATACTTGTTCTTTATGTTGATGATCTTATCCTTACTGGTAGTGACCCTAAACTTTTAACCCATGTGAAATTCAGTCTTAAGCAAAATTTTGAAATGTCAGACTTAGGACATTTCCATTATTTTCTTGGTCTCCAAGTCTTGCAATCCAAAAAAGGTATCTTTCTTTCCTAGTCTAAGTATGCTTGTGACCTTCCGACGTCGCTTTCACATGGAAGATTGTAAACTAGCCCCTTCTCCCTTTTAGTCTAGATTCGAACTTTCTGCCACTTGTACTTCACCTAAAGTAGATGCCACCTTGTATCGTCAGCTTGTTGGTAGTCTCTTATACTTGACTCATTCCTGTCCTAACCTTTCCTTTGTCATTGGTCGTGTTTCCCATTATATGAAAACACCTCATGAAAGTCATTGGAAAGCAGGAAAAATAATACTTCGATATATTCGAGGTACAATTCAGTTTGGGATTCATTACAGTATAGGGGGGAACCTTTGTTGGTTGGTTTCACTAATTCAGATTGGGCTGGCGATCCTGATGATGGAAAGTCTACTGCAATTTATCTTTTCAATTTGGGATTTGGAACTGTCCCTTGGGATTGTAAGAAACAACAAACTCTTGCTCTTTCTTCAACAGAAGTAGAATATTGAGCCACAGTTAATGCCAGTCAGAAAGCTTTATGGCTTTGACATATCCTTTTAGAGCTTGGATTTGAGCAGCAGTAGCCTACTCCACTTTGGTGCAACAATAAAAGTGCCATCAAGCTTGCCAAAGATCCAGTTCTACATCAACGAGGAAAACACATTGAGCTACACATGCACTTCATCAGAAATCTTGTTCATGATTGTGTTCTTGAAATGCTCTATTTCCCTATAGATGATCAAGTTATAGACATCTTCACCGAGTCTCTTACAGAAGAAACTTTTTCTAAACTTCGATCTATGTTAGGAGTTCAGGAATGTGTCCTTAAGGGGGGGTAGGCTCTAATGCCTCCTTCCTTCTCTTAATAGTGTCACTTTTGTAAATCCTTCAATCCTATCCCAAGTTATTCTTAAGGGGGGATGTTAGGATATTTAGACACTTAAGAGTTAGTTAAGATCAACTTGTGTAATATATCCATTAGGTAAAGTGTGTTTCTTTAGTATGCATTAGTATGCATTTGTAAATATTCTAATTCGACAGTTACGATATGTTCTAGACATAAAGTGATTCGACGGTTCAACTTCTCTTAGATCATACCTACCATTGATCCGTGGTTTAACACCCGATTGGTCCATGATATCTATTTAAAGAGCATGGAGGGTCATTGGCTAGTTGATTGATTATGAGAAGCTCATTTGTAACTTTCTTCTTTTGCATAATAAATTGCTCCAAGTAGCTATTTGGCTGGAGTCATTGATTGTTTTCCTCACGAGCATTTTAACCACGTGAAAAACATCGTGTGTTGATCTGTGATCTGTTTGTGTATGTGGTCACTCTTGGTGTTCGGTTTGTTTGGAGTACCCTGTGTACCCAAACATGGTATCAAGAACATGCACTTTGTGCTTCTAGTTACTCTTATAATGCATCTTCTTCTTCTACTTCAAATGAATGCCCATTGATTCTGGAGCATCTTATCATATGGATAAGGATCAAGCCATCTTTTCTACTATGAATGAATGTAACACCAAACAAATATTTGTTGGTGATGATAGTTCTCTAAGTGTTGTAGGATCTGGAATAGTTCTAGTAGAAAATGGTCATTTTAGTGATGTACTATGTGTTCCAAGAATTTCCTGCAATTTATTGTCAGTCTATCAAATCACTCATTCTGGTGAAGGTAAAAATGTAATGTTTACACCTCACCAAGTTGTAATCAAGGATTTTAAAGATCCTCAACATGTCCTAGCTACCAGAATTGTTGATGATATTACCAGGTTGTACAAATTTAATAACTTTGGGTCATCACCTTTTCTTTCAGTTTTTGTTGCTCATAGTGATAACTTGAGTAAACTTTGGCATGAGTGATTTGGTCACTTAAATTATCGTTCATTTCAACAAATATGTAAAGACAATATGGTGACTGGTCTTCCGATGGTATCTTGCAAGGATGGTGTTTGTTCTGGTTGTGTACTCAAGAAACATCATCGGGACAGTTTTGACAAACGTGCCTCTTGGCACGCCTCGGTTCCCTTGGAGCTTGTGCATAGTGACTTGTGTGGTCCTCTTCCATTTGCTTCATTTTCTAGTTTCAAATATTTCTTAACTTTCATTGATGACTACTCTAGACGCACTTGGGTTTACTTCCTAAAACTTAAGAGCAAAGTATTTAACATGTTCTTGGCCTACAAGGCCCTTATTGAAAAACAATCTGGTTATCAAATTATTAAGTTAAGATTTGACAATGGAGGAGAATATGTTAACAAAAATTTCACTACTTTTGCACTGAACAAGGAATCCAACAACACACTGTTCCATATACACCACAACAAAATGGTGTAGCTGAACGAAATAACCGCACTTTAAAAGAAATCGCCCTATCACCAGGAGTGGCGGTTAGTCCACTTGTTTTATATTCCCATAGGTACGATGGTTATACCATGTGGAGGTACCCGATACTCCAACACCCCACCTCCGGCGTAGCTCGGGGGAATTGAACTTGAGACCTATGCTCTGATACCATGTACGATTTTTTTTGTTGGTTAAGTGCCCTGTGACTTATTGGGCGAACCTTTGGTATGAGAAACCACGATCCAGGGGCATCTAAGCCGTCAAAATCACTCGGGGATTGCACCCGGCCTAGCTGCACCAACCCTTAGCATGGTTGGATGTAAATGTCACCTTCCAGGAGAAACGAGTTTTGATCCCGGGATGCCAAGGTTTGCCGTTACACCAAAACCTGCAGATGTTGGTGAACATTTGAAACCCAGCTTAAGGCCCTATCACTAGGAGTGGTGGTTAGTCCACTTGTTTTTATATTCCTAGAGGTGCGGCAGTTATACCATGTGAAGGTACTCGATACTCCAACACCCCACCTCCGGCGTAGCTCAGGGGAATTGAACCAGAGACCTATGCTCTGATACCATGAGAGGTAGATTATGAAGAAATATCTAGGCTAATGTGGTGTTTCTTCATTGCTGCTTCCAAGGCTGCCATCTTATTAAAACACTTAGATTCATCATGATTATATTTCCCACAAAAATTTCAATGACGCTCAGTCTTCTTTCCTTTGGGCTTGGATCCTTTGTCATTTTTTAATGAAGGAGATGTCTAAGAGGGTTTGGGACCCTTGTTTGGCTTATTATGGCGAAAATTCTGTTTCTTGGGAGGCTTGAACTTTTCTTTCTATTGGGATAATAAGGCTTTCCCAGATGTATCTGCATTGTTAATTATTCTAAGATGAATCAGCTTATCTTGCTCTCTAATTAAGGAATCACAAAAGGATTCAAGACTAGGCTCTTGATAGCTATTTGCAGTCAATGATTCTTTCATGGAGTAAAATGTAGATACAAAAACAGAATATGCAGGTCCAAGTTTGGAAAGAATATGATAAATACATTGTTTGTCTTCTTTCTTAATCTTACATTCTTCACATAAGAGTCTAATAGTTTTATACTTAGATAAATAGTCTTGAATGCATGAAAAATCACTTGGATTCAAAGAAATCAACTCATTCTCAAGTTGATGACCTCGAATTTCATTGTGTTTACCAAACACAGATTCTAACTTTTTTCAAGCTTTATCAGGTTCATCAGTTCTAGATATGTGGAATCACAAATCAGTAGATATTGACATCCCAATCAATCCACGAGCTTCATCACATCTATTTGCCCATTTTATTTTTTTATCATCATCAGTGGGTTCTGTTTTTTTCCCTGAGGTAATTATGAAAAGTCCCCTACTTCTTAGAACATCCTCCATATGATATTTCCATGAGAAATAGTTAGAACTGGCAAGTATAATATCACAAGGGGTGTCCATAATTTAAAATAATGGTTGAAAGAATAGAAACTAACTGTATGGATGCAAAGAGCTCGAAAAATTAGGTTGTTTTAAAAAAAATGACACTAAAAACTGATTCCAAATGATGAAGTTATGCTTGCTCAAAGAAAATGTTGAAGATGTCCCCAATAGTGACGTGGCGGATATTAACTTGACCAACTAAAAAAAGAACCCCCCTCTTCCCAAGATCAACTTTTGACAATTACGTTACAATAAAGTTGCTTTTAAGTGAGTCACTTTTGTAGAATAAGTGATGTTCACTTTTACAATAATGTTACTTTAAATAGTGCAGCAATAAATTAAAAGACTTAAGTGACTCACTTTTTATTTTATTTTATTTAATTGAGATGCACTTTTACAATAAAGTAACTTGAAAATAGAAATTGCATGCACTAAAAGTAGCTTAATAAGACTTGAACTCAAGACCTATTAAGGAATAAAGCAACTTTGGACCAAGTGAGCTAAGTTTAAAAGGTACGTAAAAGAAGGGAATGAGGAAGGGTTTTTTTTTTACTCTTCTCTCTCGTTCTTCGTGCTTGCCTTTGTTTCCTGCAAGTCACAAAAAAAAACGAAAAACAAAAACAAAAAAAAACTTTTTCCACACTATGGGGTTAGATCTTGGTTAGACTTCCTGAAAAGTCTGCGTTTTCAAGTTTTCTTGTTATTTCTGATTCGCCGTGATCGCACAAGGTGCACGACAAAGAGCATACGTAGCCAAGAAGACAAAAAAAAAATCCCTTTTTGTTTCTGATTCGCTGCGATTGCGCAAGGTGCATGGCAAAGAGCATATGCAGGCAGGGAAGGCAATAATACGAGACTAAAACAATAAATATCTAATCATAAAATTGATAAAATATGAGAGATTAAAAAAAATAAAACAAATTTGTCACTGTAACTTTATACCTTCAGATTTGTCGAAATAGGTGTTTCTGGAACAAACAGAAACAATTTTCGATGAAATGAAAACTATTTTCCAATGGAAACGGTGCTCTGGACACAATAGAACAGCTCCCACTGGCCACAAATGCACATAAACTATAAAACTAGAAACCCTTTCAAATTTTCGGCAACACCGGTTCCAGATCTTGATCACAAACATAAGCGACTCTTCATAAACACTCTGATACCATGTTCGAGTACACATGGTACTCACAATAGATCGAACACCAAGAGCGGCCACTCACACAAACATATCACAGATCAACATACGATGTTTGTCATGTGGTTAAAACCCTCGAGAGGGAAACAGTCCATGGCCCCAACCAAATAGCTACTTGACAATGTCTTCCGCCGATGCGTACCTTAAAGAAAAAAACAGGGGCAATGCCTCGTCTCCGCCCCATAGAATAAGTGTTGAAATACTTAAGGCAAGGTTAGTTGCCAAAGTTTTTTCCCAAGTTGAAGGGATTGACTACAATGAAACCTTTGCTCCTGTCGCAAAAATGAACTCCATTTGCCTTGTTCTTTCCCTTGCAGCCTTACATAACTGGGAAGTTCATCAAATGGATGTCAAGTCTACCTTATTACACGGTGATTTACAGGAGGAAATTTACGTGGAACAACATCCTATATATGTTCAGAATAACTCTAGCCTTGTCTGTCGCCTGAAGAAATCCTTATATTGGCTTAAGCAAGTTCCTATAGCTTGGTATGCCAAAATGGATAGCTTTCTCCTTGACACTGGTTTTTCTAGATGCCATTCTGACCCCAATGTCTATACTAAGAAAGTAGGAAACCATCTCATAATACTTGTTCTTTATGTTGATGATCTTATCCTTATTGGTAGTGACCCTAAACTTTTTACCCATGCGAAATCCAGTCTTAAGCAAAATTTTGAAATGTCAGACTTAGGACATTTGCATTATTTTCTTGGTCTCTAAGTCTTGCAAACCAAAGAAGGAATCTTTCTTTCCCAGTCTAAGTATGTTTGTGACCTTGTTTGTTGCTTTCACATGGAATATTGTAAACCAACCCCTTCTCCCTTTCAGTCTGGAGTCAAACTTTTTGCCACTTGTACTTCACCTGAAGTAGATTCCACCTTGTATCATCAGCTTATTGGTAGTCTCTTATACTTAACTCATTCCTGTCCTGACCTTTCCTTTGACGTTGGTCGTGTTTCCCATTATATGCAAACACCTCATGAAAGTCACTAGAAAGCAGCAAAAAGGAGGCTATGAACCCCTGGAAACTAGCTACTACTAGAAGGAGGCTATGAACCCCTTGCAAGAATATAGCATGCCCTAGCACCACCCTACTGTCCTTGTATTTTAATTCAATCTCTGACTGCTATACACTAATGAATCTTCCAATTGATTGTTCAAAGACCCTTATTTGAAATTTTAAAGAATTTTTTAAATACCCTTAAACATATCTCTTCATCTAGACATCACTTATCTTCTTCATGACTCTTAAAAAAAAACTAATTTGAAATTACCTCTCTATTTGTGATTTTAACTATGTTTAAATTTAACAGTCGCGGTCTACCACAGTTTCCTTTCCGCAACAATATCTCCGCAAAAGACCTTTCCACATTTGACCTTTCCGTAGTTTGTGGGAACTCATTCCTTTTTGCGATTGCGGTTTCAGTTGTGCATTTTGACTTCTCTCGAAATAGATTATGCAATTCATATTCCATAAGACTTCTTCCGCACTTTGCGGATTGTGGATTCCTTCTGCATTGTGGATCGTGGGTATGCATTTTGACTTTTCTCAAAATTGCTTCCACATTCCTTCTTTCGCAAATCTTGTGAACCGTCAATCGCTTTGCGAAATCCTCCTTGTCTATTGATCGGTTATCAAACATGAAACTTCACTTTGGCGCTCCAGAATGTTATTTTCCACACACATTTACTTTGTAGATCATTTTCATGCCATCGATCTATTCTCTTGTTACAATTTGATCCGTCCAACCTCTACTAAATAAGATGGTTGAAACTCCACAACTATTCATTGATTGATCATAGGATCGATAAATCAATTAATCTTGATCAAATTTGATCCTCTTGCTGGATCCCCTCATGTGTATTTCCATCATCATCACATATTCCATCACTTTCCCTGCCATCGTGTCACCGCTTATTCCTTTGTCATTATTTAAATCCTTTTGACATCAATGAAAACTTCATTTAACATTATCCCCCTTTGGCATTGATGGAAACATTAAACCATTCTCCCCCTTTGATAGTGATGGCAAAGGTTTCCTTCTGACAACTCCCCTTGTCAACATATCTTCCCTTGACATGTTTCCTTTTCTCATTTTTATTCACTGTAAGCATATTAATCCCAAATTACATCTAAGATGTTCAAATTCTTCTTTGGGTAGTGGCTTAGTGAATATATCAACAATTTGTTCTTTAGTATCAATATATTCCAATTTGACCACGTTTTAAGACACTTGATCTCTTAGAAAGTGATATTTTATTGGTATGTGCTTTGTCTTGGAGTGCATGAAACGAATTTTTGATATGTTTATGGCACTTGTATTGTAACAGTGTATAACAATGGGGTCCTCATAGTTTACAAGTAAATATTCCAATATTTGCTTCATCCAAATGACTTGTGTACAACGTGATGCAACAACAATATACTTGGTTTTTGTTGTATACAATTAAATGGAAGACTGCTTTTTTCTTAGCCATGACACCAAGAAATCTCCTAGGTATACTGTTTCTCCACTATTGCTTTTCCTGTCATCAATACTTCCTTCTCAATATGCATCAATGAATGCTTTTAGAGAGAAGTTATTTCCTTTTGGATACCATAATCCATAATCCATAGTACATTTTAGATATCTAAAAATTCCTTTTAACACAGCCACATGTGTTTCTTTTGGGGTTGATTGGAATCTCGCAACCAAACCTACGACCTGCATTACATCTGGTCTTGTAGCTGTTACTTATAATAAACTACCAATCATTGACCTATACATAGTATGATCCACTTCTAAAGATTCATCATCCTTGCTTAAATTTCAACCAGTGACCATAGGACTACTAACAGGTTTGGATTCTTCCATTTTGAATTTTTTCAACATGTCTTTGATATACTTAGTTTGAGAGATGAAGGTGCCCTTTTTTTTTTTTTTTTTTACACTACTGATTGACATACTTGTAAACATAGAAAGAATGCTAGTTCTCCTAATATTGACATTTCAAATTCCTTCTTCATTTTTAAAGCAAAGTTTACACTCATAATTTGTATATCACATTCAAATATGATATCATCTACGTAGACTACAATAATGATCATATTTTTGTTTTAAACTTTATGTATAGATTATTGTTAGTGCCCCCCCTTATATATCCTTGTTGCTTTAAATAATTGTCAAGTATTGAGAGCCATGCTCTTGGATCTTGTTTAATACCATTGAGTGCCTTCTTGAGTTTGCAAACATAATTTTGATTTTCTGATAAGAGAAAACATTTAGGTTTCTCAACATAGAATTCTTCTTCAAGTTCTCGATTATGAAAAACAGATTTTACATCCATCTAATATACTCTGAAGTTCTTGCGGTTTGCAAAAGCCAAAAACATCCTAATTGCTTCAAGTCTTGCCACAGGTGCATAAGTTTCTTCAAATTCAACACCTTCTACTTGATTATATCCTTTGCATACTAACCCAACCTTGTTTCTTGTCACATGGCAATGCTTAGTGAACTTGTTTCTAAAAATCCATTTGATTCCAATAACATTCATGCCCTTAGTTCTTGGGACAAGTTCCCAATTTTGGTTATTCTCTATTTGATCAAGTTCATCATTCATAACATTGATCCAATCCTCACTTTTTCAAGCTTGTTTAAATGTTTTGGGTTCTATTATCGAAAGTAATGCTTATTCTTCATCATAAAGTAATTTTATTCTTGTTTTAACACCTGAA
Source organism: Pseudotsuga menziesii (assembly GCA_001517045.1). Taxonomy (NCBI): domain Eukaryota; kingdom Viridiplantae; phylum Streptophyta; class Pinopsida; order Pinales; family Pinaceae; genus Pseudotsuga; species Pseudotsuga menziesii. Next base: position 330,030 of record LPNX010305488.1, read on the forward strand.
TATTTATCACCAATTATTTGACTTTTATGATGATTCTTCTGAACCCAAGTAGATGGTGTCTTTGTGTTTGAACATGGAGAGTATTCATTCTCATTTTCTCGTGATTCTACTTTTCTTTCTTCTTCTTCTTCAAAAGAATCCTCTTCTTCTAAACTTTATTCTTTTTGTTTATCATCTATCTCTTCATCATCAATTTCTTCAACATCTACACTCGCTTAGATTTGTATTCTTTTCGACTTAGTATCATCAACAGTTACGTTTTCACTTTCTATGATCTTGTGTGACCTTATATTATAACATATTTATGGCTTTTTGATGGAAAAATATCCAAGAAATATGCCTTCATTCGTTCTAGAGTCCAACTTCCCTAGATTATCATCTTCTCTTTTTATGTAGCATTTACTTCCAAAAACTCTAAAATATTTAACTGAAGGTGGTCTTCTAAACTATAGCTGATAAGGAGTCATGTCACTATTCACTTTGAGCTATCTTCTGTTTTGTATATGTTGGGACCACTATATGTCAGTTAATTAAAACTTAACATGCAGAGTGCTAAACCTAAATTATCAACCCGAGGAAGTATTTTATTTCAAAGCTATCGTGCAAGATCTATGAAAGCACAATTTCTACCTGACACTTTTATCTATTGGTATGCAATTGAAACTCCTTGTAAACTAGGTCATGCCTTCTTTAAAATAAATCAAACCCTAATCCTATTCGTAAATCCAAACTTTAAATCTAATCACACTTCAACAGAATCAATTCTTATGAAACAATATCTAAGTGCATACATCTAAAAGAAGTGCTATGTTGGCCAACGATCTATCAAATGAATTAACAACACAATGACTATGACAAATCTAATGAATGAAAGCATACAACTATGATAGGTTTAATGAATGAAAGCATGAATTAACAAATAAAAAAATCTACAATATAAAACACCTATAATGAACACTACCAGCATCTGCTCAGGGAAGAGGGTGCTCTTCCTCCACGGAGCAGAGCTAGATCTCCACAATGAAAGTCCAGAATTAAGAAACTGCCAGCATGTATTATCATAATGAATGATTACAATAGATCTGGATCAAATCCTACATCATAACATTGTTTTCTCTCCCCCCTCTTAATGATATTGATTACATATTTATACATAAAATTATCTCATGGAAATGAGGAACTGAACCCCCAACTTGTGATCTGTAATAGCTGAAACGCGGCCGTAACTGTTGGCAACTTTGGAACTGACCGCAATAGTAAATCCGGAAAATACCCTCTTGAAGAACCATCTGTATATCCTAAACCATCACTTAGTTTGGAAATTTCCTGGCAAGTCAGGTAAATGCGGATGTTATGCACAAAACCCATGTCTCAGATTTTTGACATTCATTTCCATCTGCCTGAAATTGAGACGTGAATCAAGGTGTTCTTATGTGGTACACATCATTCAGTTAAGGCTGTAATAGCTGGCTATGAGCGTCCTGTACATGACAAATCACTTCACAAACTGTCGTTAGTAAAATTATGCATAATAGTCTTCAATTCATCAAAGATAAATGAAAATAATCATTATTAACCACTTAAAACATTAATGGAAGTAGTATGTTGTTTTACGCATAATTACAACAAATGGATGGAAAATTGAATAATAAATGGGCAAGGAAGAAAATGGATGAAATATATGTCGATAAGTGGTGTAAAAATGGACAATTCCAGGGTCCAACATCTCCCCCAAATTGAACTTGTTGCATGTCCTCATGCAACCCAATACCTGTGTAGCATCCAACTAGGAGAACTCCTTCATTTTACCATTCGCACAATTGTAGCCAAAAGAAATGGAGTGTTTAACAGAAATTGACAGAATCACAGCTACTTAGCGGAGGATTTAGTAGAAAATTTAGCAGAGTCACAGTTCCTTAGCAGAGGATTTAGTAGAAATTTGGCAGAGTCACAGCTTATTTTTAGCGAAGAATTTGGCGAAGGTTTTAGTGAAGATTTTGGCGGAGTCGCAGCCCAAATAACGCTAAATTTAGCGACGAATTTGGCGGAGTCGCAGCCCAAAGATCGTTAAATTTAGCGAAGCACTTAGCGAAGATTTTGGCGGAGTCACAGCCTAAAGAGCGCTAAATTTAGTGAAGAATTTGGCAGAGTCACAGCTGCCTAAAACGGGAAAAGAGACAAATTTTTTATGGTGTTGCAGCTGCACGGAACGGGAAAAGGGCAATATTTTACAGTGTTACAGCTGCACGGAACGGGAAAAATGAAATATTTTATGGTGTTGCAGCTGCATGGAATGGGAAAAGGCCAATATTTTATGGTGTTGCAGCCACACGGAACGGGAAAATGAAAGGTTTTATGGAGTTGTAGCTGCATGGAATGGGAAAAATGAAAGGTTTTACGGAGTTGTAGCTGCACGGAATGGAAAAAGGGCAATATTTTATGGTGTTGCAGCCTTTAGAAAAGAAAAATTCTGAAGTCATTTTCTCCCAAACGATGAACTGGGTTTGGCTTAAAGTTTTTAGGCAGGTTTATATTAGTCCAATGCACCTACACACCAAAAATCAGATATACCCGCATCACGGATTTTGAGAAAAATGCAAATTGGTTGTAGGTGATTATGGCCATTTTCTCAAAAACTGTACATTGGATTGGGATGAAAATTACTAGGCTTGTTCATCTTGGTATTATGCACTTCTTTTCCAAACATCATGAGAATCCAACTTACCAATTGCAATATATGCCCATTTCAATTTCTGCACTTTGGTAGATGAACATGAATAAAAATGTGTTGCAACTGAACTTCCTGAACCAATATTTCACAAAATACAAACTGAGCTAGGCTAAAATTTTGCAAGAAAGTAACTACCATTCTAATGCATCTCTACACCAAAAATTAGAGAAACCCACATCATGGATTTTGATAAAAATGCAAATTGGCTGTAGGTGATGATGGTTGTTTTATCAAAAAAAGTGCACTAGATTGAGCTGAAACTTTCTACGTTTGCTATTCATGATGTTATGCATTCCCTATCCAAATTTCATAAGGATCAAATGTGTGGTTTGTGAGATATGCTCAATTCAAATTCAGCATTTTATGTGAGGAACAATATGCATGAGAAATATGAATGTGAATGGAAAACCAACAAGCATAGTAGCTCGTCCCCCAAACTGAATAATTTTTCATGTCCTCATGGAAAGTAGGAGTTGTTATCTTAATTGAAAAGTAGCCATCTCCCCCAAACTTAACATGTTGTCATTCTCTGATGCCTTGAAATATATAAACCAATATATGCAGCATTCAATGATTCTCAAATTTTCACAAACATTTCACTTTTAACAGCTAGCCCATTGCTCGATGGAGAAGAATATAACATAGATCTATTTAGGATGTTTCTACATGAATGTAGATATCAAATTTATATGGTTCTCAATCACTCAACAAAACTCATGCATATAAATTTATAAATTTTGTGATAGCACCAAACCTGATTCAAATTAGCTCATGGTATCAAAATGCCAATTTTACAATGTAATTAAGATGAACTAGCAAAGATGTGGCTGCCCCAAGACAAAATATGGAAATTCCAATGAGTTTTGTATCCCTCCAATCTTCATGTGGAGAAAAGAATGTCATAAAATTGTCTCATCTTATACCTACATTACAATACTATTAAGGATGTGTTGGAGTACTGCTGTAATTACTGATTTTGAAATATGCCCATGGAATGCTTACTTAATAAATGTTGAAGCTCATTTTTTTTCTTTTTTTTCACACTCCTTGCAACTCATTTCATTCATGAGCTAGCTAATCTTCCAGGTCACTTGAATTCTCAAAGTCATTTTCTTCCTAAATGGATTTCCTTTCAGATCCACTTATTGACAGAAATGATCATTATCTTCACAAGGTAGAAATTTTATGGCACTTGGTATTACTCGTAAGATAAAAGTTCTTGCATAGGAAATCAATATTTTCACTAGTGATGCATTCATATAAGGTCACAAGAATACAAGGGAGTATCCAAAAGTGTTGTAGATCATCATCTAGAATTTCCTCCTTATACCAATAAAATTATACCTTTCTATTGTTGTTAATCCTTACTGGTTTAGACTTAGTGAGAATAGACCAAAGGAATACCAAACATTATTCAAATGCTGCCATAGACTTCCCTCCAAGACTGCAATAGCATGCTAAAGCCTGAGTATATAGTGGATGTCTGAAAGGATTGCCCATAAAAGATTAGAACCAGTCATAAATGTTATCATTCCCATGCCTTGAATATACAATATAACGTTGGTATACACTGCTATAGGAATGTTGGTTATAATTTACCTTCAAAATATGATATACAGTCCCATAAAAAAAATGATTACTGAAAAAGTATGCTTCTAGTAGAGGTAGAAGTAACCAAGCATACCATGGTGTGATTTCCATTCCTCACATTTACAGTAATAGGACTTCATATTATTGTTGCTATCAAACTTTCCTTCTATCTTGTACATACTTGAAATGATGATATGTGGTTTTTGATAGAAGAGCCATTCATGTAACTTGCAACTAAGTTCCCTATATTCTCCTTCTATGTGTAGCCACACCATCCATGCTTTTGAACCGATTTATATATTAGGTGAACCAAGAAACACATGCCTTTGAAATGCATCCTCTATTGTATGGTAGCATAGGCTTCTTCTGCTGTAGGTTCTTGTGACCAGCCTATCTTTTTCTTCCAATATGTGTATCAGTTGCTTTAATTCTCCTCACTATTTTTATGTGACAACAGAGCACTGTTTCTTACTGCTGGTTTTTGTGTGGCAGCAACAAGACTTCTTTTCTTACTGTTGGTTCTTGTGTGGCAGCAACAAGACTTCCTAAAGTTGGTTCTTGTGTGACAACAATAAGGTATCCTTTGATTATTTTCATGCTTGGTTAGTTGGTTTGGTGAGATGTTGGTTAGGACTTTGAAGTGGATGTGCATAAATGATGAAGTGTTAGAATTGAGTGGGAAAGGATGGAATGGATGGACATAAAATGTTATATAGAAAATGGAAATGGCTAATGCTTAGTGGTTCTTCATGACATTTCCCTAAATCTTTAATAAATCAAAAACTCATGCTATTTTACCTCAAGTTTTACCTCCATGGAAGCCTTGGTTGACATGAATGGACTGATGTATGTTGGAGCTATGTAGGCTGATCTGATGCTGAGGCAGATGTATATGAGAGCTAAAACAAGATGAGGCTGAATTTGATCCATGATGTTGTGCTGGTTGAATGTAAGAATAACTGCCGAGACAATTGATGAGGAGGAATTCTACCACAAAAGTAGAAAGCTCCTTTCCTTATTCTGAAAATCAACTGCTGGAATGAAAATGGAAAGTAATTGCGAAACTAGTGAAACAAATGATGCTATAAGTCACTGTTGAAACCATTAGATCACATAATCTTCAACTGCTACAAACCGAGGTACAATTCTTACCATGTGAATGAATGTGCTGAAGTCAAGCATGGAAAGAAATCATTGGATTACCAGCCATTAATGTATGCCGTTAACCAATGTCAAGCAACTCACCTTTGATGATAGTGAGCTCTAAAGTACCTTAGTGCATCTTGACAGGTACGAATGGATGTGCTAGAGTTGAGTCACCTACAAGATTTGTCAATCAAGAGGCATTGATGAATCCACATGATTAACAACAAGAAAATCTTCCATTGATTCATGCAGATACCAGAGCACTATAAAACTCTAATCTCGATCCCAGATGATGTGTCAGAGTCAATGGGACAAGACCATTGGAAGGTGTACCTTAATGAATTCCACATCATCCAATACGAGTACAAAATAAATGATTGTGAAGAATCATAGTGAAAAATAGAACCAACATGAAACTCAGAAGTGAAAAGTATATGTGAAGTTGTGATGTAGTAGTGATGGAAAATAAAACGGTTATGGTGACTACATAAGTTGTGGAAAGTGAGACTTCGACATGAATGGATTTTTAGGGTTTTGAAATGAGGAGGGCGAATGAATCTACCATAGTGCAATTGGCTTCTTGAAAGGTTTCTTTTTGACAACAATTGGTAAAGGATTCTTGGCATGTAAAAATGGGACTTGAATTATTGAACATTGCAGTTTTTCACATCAATCTATCCATTTTTTATGTGGTCAATCCATTTGTAAATTGATAAAAAGTCTTCAAGAGTCACCCGTGCATGTATTGACCTTTTTCTTCCAAGGTCCTGCAAAAACCTAGCACTTACCTGCAATAAAACATGAGATGATGGAAGAATAGAGATGATTGGTCTCTCTTCACCCAACACTTATGAAAAAAAACAACAAGCAATTACTTATAAAACAAATCCAAAGAAAAATGAACAAAGCAAAATCCATTTTATACTAGCGGGAGAGCAATGTCCATCTAAACTCACCAACAATATTCTGATCATAGCTTCTTCGTTCCTTGTCCAATTTGAGTGATTCCAAAGCAAAATGAAATTAAATTCACAGTAATATTTCCATTAGAAACGTGTTTTTAAAATTCTATGTAATGATATTCCAAATCACTCAGTAACAGCCTGCATGACAAGGTGTTTTTTCGAATTCTGGACTAGACCAACAGTCACGGTCTTAGGCTTAACTTTTTCGTTTGATAATGGATTGATGTGATTCCAATTGGAGATGAAAGTATATTAATGTAGGTATCTCAATTATAAATAGGTTTTGAATACAATAATAATTCATGGGGCAAATAATCCAATGAACAGTCTAGGAAACCGAGTTTTAGGAATACTGATTTGTGATAGGCAGTCGGTATTTTGGCCATAAAATTTGCATACGATATCAGAATGGAGTGATTCAAATTGATTTGTAAAGTAGATTCATAGGAGAATATACCAATGAAACATGTTTTCAATATATTTCCAATAATATATCCAAAAATTGACTGTCCCAGATCTGTTCCTAAGCTTCCTGCTTGACACCCCGTTAGTATTTTGGCCATAGGTTTTTTGTTTCATACCCAATATTAAAAATTCAAATTGTTTTGGAAACTAGATTCAAAGGTATAGTTGGGATGTAAACAGGTTTTAAAAATAAGTCCATTTGGTCTCCCAAAAATGGATTGTCCCAACTGTGTTTCAGTAAAAGTTTCAAGCCAAAATGTCACCAAAGATTTAATGAATGAAATTTGACCCACAAAAATTGTCCGAAATAGGTGTGAATGTTTTTAATGATGTAAAATTAAATATAACACACACCGATATCAAAAATCTCAAGCATTGAGCAGCTAGATTGACTTATACAGTTTGTTGCAACCGCAGCTGAAACTTTTAAAAAAATGACATAATGTTGAAATAAATGTTGTGTACTTTTATGGATGTGTTTTATATAAACAAAAACCAAATACATGCCATGATGTGCAATACACACGTGTCTCAAAATTATAAATTCTCACCTATAGTACAATCACAGCTGGGTGTTGCAGCTCACTGTCACAGCTAGGTGTTGCAGCTCACTGTCATAGCTGGTGTTGCATCTCATTGTCACAGCTAGGTGTTGCATCTCACTGTCACAGCTGGGATTTGCAGCTAACAAACTCATGCCAAAGTTCAAGATTGAAGAGTTCCATAATCATTGGCTCATTTTATTGTGGATCCTTCATTCACCTTCCCTAATTACTGTAATTTTGTTTTTAGAAAAGTTTTTTTTTTTTAACAAATAGAGACAAATTAAATTTTGAACATTGTAGACAAAAAAAATGATTTAAGAATTTTGCTCAAATAGTCAACAATTCCAAAACATTCTTGAAAACATCTCATACCCATTCCTTATCTTTCTACTTTCTAATCTTCCAGATCACAGCAAGGCACAGGAAGAGAGCATATTTATTCAAAAATAAAAAAACTTAAACAAACAAAAGCATGGTTTTATTCTGTTATTCTATCCTACCCTATTCTACTTGGAAATATAAAAATTGTTCAAGTGTATGCATATTTCCAATGGAGCCACTTTCGAAGAAGTTACTCAAGCAGATTCATACTCCTAACAGAAAAATATAACTTTATAAATGCTAGGATATGAGAGATCAACTTCGCTTGAAATGATGGTGCCAAGAATTGGTGAAGTATGGAATGATGCTGCAGATCGATGACAGATTGAAACCAAGCTTCAATATAGTCTTTTTTCCCTTGATTTCTCATGTATGTTACACCATGAATCTCCTTAGTAAACTGATCTTCCTCAATGCACAAGAGATTCAAATCTAATGATGTAAATGATGCTTCAATTTTTGGTTCCAATGTTCATTCGTCATAAAATGTTACATGTGGCATGCTGATCTTGTCTGCCTGCTTATAGGGACTAGAAGAAACTCCATCTGTAAATCTTGGATTTAAAACATGTTTAGGCCTCATATGGATTTGCTGTAATAATGCATAGTCGTTTTGCAGCAGTGTAGGTGAGGTAGAACAAGAGAGAAATGTAGGAACATTTTGCAGTTCAGCACTGTAAGCATACTGTACTGCTTTATTATGGTTAGGGTGGAGGGTGGATTGGACAGGAAATTGTGTTGGATACCAAGGATTTTGATGAGAAAATAGATGTGGCTGATGTAGATGATTGGTTTGTGAGGTTGATATTGAAGGACCAAGTTGTGTTGCAGCATGAGGGAGAGCGGCCATGTGATCATAAGATAGGCCATTCCAAACTTGTGGATAGGGTAGGTAAGAGTTAATTTGAGGCTGCAACAACTACCATGGTGAAAGAGTATTCAATGACTGAGTATGAAAGTAAGGAAATGGAGGGATAGAGTTTTGAACCATACATGTAGGCCATGGTTGACATGACTGTTGTAATGAGTTGGTTGCAACTCCCAGATCTCTTTGATATGTTTCTTTCATCCTTGGTAAGGAGGGACAATGATCTATGATTCAAGTCACATATACCACAACTTTCAAGACTATCCAAAGGGAAATCCCTTGCTTCTCTTATTTCCTCATGCTTTTACTTATCCTACAAAACACCCAATTGTGAATCAACTTTACGAATTTCAAATAAATTTTTGATTTCAGCTCCTATAACTCTTGTTCTTGCAGTAGATTTCAAAGATTGAAACGAATGATTACTATAATTCTTACCAGTCTTGAAGTTTTCTCTTGAATAACTTCTACATAACTCATAAATATCATCATATGCTAACTGAAATACATTACCTGTTCCCATCAGATTTAAGATTTCTAAATATTTAGCTTGGATTCCCTTGAGTAGAAGTGTTTTTAAGGTCTCCTTCCTCAATTTCCTTTGTTTGGATCTTTGGAGGTTATATTGAAAGCGTTCTATGCATTCCTCTAGACTCTCTTCTTCTCCTTGTGTCATTTCGAAGATGTCTTCATTGACCCTCCAATAATCTTGTTACTTTTTCAAGAATACATGTTTCATGTCTTCCCAAGTTTGTATACAATTCCCACCGAGGCTCATGAACCATTGAAGGTCTATTCCTTTTAGAGTAAGGGGAAACAAATTCAACTTTTGATCATTAGAACAATAATCATATCCTCTATAAATTATTTCGAATTGAAATAAAAATACATTAGGGTCTTCATTTTCCAAACCGTGAAAACGGTAGAACATGTGAGGGGATGCTTTTTGTTGGTGCCACTATTCCTGAATCTCTGATGGGAAATTCGAAGGTAACAACTTCTCCATCTTTCTTACCTGCCATCTCTTCATATATTCTTCATGTGCTATTTGGAGGCTCCTCCTTCGAATGTTCATGTCAACTTGTTAGTAGAATGGGTGCTGCTTACAACACCACTAAGGGGAATGATAAGATTTATGCTCCAAAGATTGAAAATGAAATAAAACTTAATGTAAAGAAAGAAGAAAAAAAACACACTCAAAGAAAATTCAATGAACTAAAAAGTAATCATACAACCTACATGCCCTATTTTAACAATGCATCTACAACACAATGTCAGGTAATTTTACACCATTGATAACTTCCCCGGCAACGGCGCCAAAATGTTGGGCCCACTATATGTCAGTTAATTAAAACTTAACATGTAGAGTGCTAAACATAAATTTTCAACCCAAGGAAGTATTTTATTTCAAATCTATCGTGCAAGATCTATGTAAGCACAATTTCTACCTGACACTGTTATCCATTGGTATGCAATTGAAACTCCTTGTAAACTAGATCACGCCTTCTTGAAAATAAATCAAATCCTAATCCTATTCGTAAATCCAAAATTTAAATCTAATCACACTTCAACAAAATCAATTCTTATGAAACAAGATCTAATTGCATACATCTAAAAGAAGTGCTATGTTGGCCAACGATCTATCAAATGAATTAACAACACAATGACTATGACAAATCTAATGAATAAAAGCATACAACTATGATAAGTTTAATGAATGAAAGCATGAATTAAAAAATAAACAAATCTACAAAATAAAACACGTACAATCAACACTACCAGCATCTTCTCAGGGAAGAGGGCCCTTCCTCCATTGAGCAGAGATGGATCTCCATAATGAAAGTCTACAACTCCAGAATTAAGAAACTGCCAACATGTATTATCATAATGAATGATTACAATAAATCTGGATCAAATCCTACATCATAACACTATTTTCTCTCCCCCCTCTCAATGAGATTGATTACATATTTATACATAAAATTATCTCATGGAAATGAGGAACTGAACCCCCAACTTGTGATCTGTAATAGCTGAAACACGGCCGTAACTGCTAGCAACTTTGGAACCAGCCGCAACAGTAAATCTGGAAAATACCCTATCGAAGAACCATCTGTATATCACAAACCGACACTTTGTTTGAAAATTTTTGTGTGAGCCAAGTAAATGAGGATGTTACACACAAAACCCATGCTTAGATTTTTGAGATCCATTTCCATATGCCCGCAAATCGAGACGCGAAGCAAGGTATTCTTATGTGGCATGCATTTTTGGTTAAGGCTATAATAGCTGGCTATGAGTGTCCTGTACATGAAAAATCACTCCAAAAACCATCATTGGTAAAACTATGCATAATGGTCTTCAATTCATCAAAGATAAAGGAAAATAATCATTATTAACCACTTAAAACATCAATGGAAGTAGTATGCTATTTTATGCACAGTTACAACAAATGGATGAAAAATGGAATGATAAATGGATGAAATATATGTCTATAAGTGGTGGAAAAATGGACAATTCTAGAGCACAATAGTATATAGACGAATGTATATACTTCTTCTCTCCAATACCCATCAAGAAGTTTTTATTCATTTAGCATAGTTCTAGCTGCTTCTTGGATGGTGTTGTTCTTTCTCTTAACTAGTCCATTTTGCTAAGGATTTTTTTTTCTGGTGAGAAATGCCTCTTGATTCCATGAATTTCACAAAACTTGTTGAATTTATTTGAGGTGAACTCTCCACCATTATCTTATCTTAGAAATTTAATTTTGTGATTTGACTCATTTTCAAGAAGTGCTTTGAAGGCTTTGAAATTCATAAAGGCTTCTGATTTTAAAAAAAAAATGTCACCCAAGTCATCCTTGTATAATCATTGATTAATAACATAAAGTAATATTCACCTTGAAATATTTTATTTGTTGTTGGTCTAGAAAGATCAGTGTGAGTTATATCTAATGGCTAAGAGGTTGTATGTTCTTTGACCTTGAAGCTTATTCTCATTTGTTTCCCATGAAGACAGTGTCTACAAACATGATTCGATGGTTTTATGATCTTTGGCAGATTTCTTACAACTCCCTTCTTACTAAATTTTACAATATTGTCAAAGTTCAGGTGCCCCATCCTTCTATGCCATAGCAAAATTTCACCAGTTTGAATCATATAAGATTGTTCTTAATTTTCTAGGATATACACATTGCCTGGAGTTCTTACAATAGTCCCAACAAGTTTTCTTGAATATTTTCTTCTGATTTCACATTTCTTGGAATCGAATATACATATGTGTCCTTTCTCACATGTTTGACTCGCACTTAAAATATTAGGTTTTAAGTTCTTCACAAGAAAAAAAAATTCAACTTTCATTTTATCTCTAATAGCCATTGTACCCTTCCTAATTATTTTAGAGGATATATTATCTCCAAAAGTGACTTTTCCTTTTTGAATTCTTTTTAGGATTACAAATATATTTGGGTCTCTTGTCATGTTTTTTGAGCATCCACTATCCACATGCCATAGATTTTGTTTTTCTGTAGCACATGAGCTAGTGAACATTCCACATCATCCTTATTCTTCCAAGCCTTCCTCTCCTCTTTGTCTAGAAATTTTGAGGTGTCATTCATAAGAATCACTAGTTTACAATTTCTAGCAGTGTGTCCATCATTACCAAATTTGTAACATTCTATACTATAACTCTATAGAGGAGCAAAAGAATTATAATTTCTTCCTTCTGGATTGCTTCTAGTACCATGTTTATTATAGAAAGAAGTTTATGATGTAATGCCTTTCTCAATAGGAACCATTAGCTTACAATTTCTATCTATATGTCCAAAATTGTTATAGGTATAACACTTTCCCAAAAAGAGTTTTTTATTTCTACTTGTCATTGGTCTTCTCATATTTTTTCTTTGTAAGAGAGGAGAAGATTTCTTACTTTATTCCCTTTTAATTGGGCTCTTGAGTGCAGTAGCATAGCTTCTTTTATTTCCATCTTGGTTTGTGAAAGAGGAATATCCTAGCTTCTTTTCTTTGTTAAATCCTTATCCATATTTATCACTTCATGGTATTTGGGCACTTAAGATTCCATCTAAAGTCTTTGAGATGTTCTCAAACTTTGATTTGATATATTCTTCATCCAACTTATTTTTAAGGTGCATAATCTTTAATTCAAGACTTTAAGATTCTAGTATTCTCTTTTTGATTTGTTGTTCTAGATTGTTTTCAGCCTTTTTGGCTACTAGAAACTAATATTTTAAGTTATCAATAATTCTTTCTGCATCATTGTTTTTCTCTTCAAATTCTGTCATATGAGTTTTTGATTTTTTGTACATCATTTTACACTTCCCTAATTCTTCAAGAGCACTTACAAGTTCTACTTAAAGATCTACCACACCTTGTATTTATTCTCCATAGATTTTGCTCTCTAATCCCATGAATAGGACTTCCACATCTTCACTTATCTCTTCATTTTCACTGTCTTCCTTGGAATATACGTTTTTCTTATTTTTCTTAAAATTCTTGTTGTACATGGTCTTACTCTTTTTATATTTCTTTTGACAACAAGGTTTTTCATCATCACTATCCTTTTGTTTTGGGTAAGGACACTTATTGGAAAAATGTCCAATCCTTCCACAGTTAAAACATTTCAAGGGTAGCTTTCTTTTCTACTTGCCAGTACCTTTCTCAAGTTTCTTGATGAAAAGAGCTTCTTCATCATCTAGGTTTTCAAATTGGTTCTTGGATAAGGATTTAAATGATGCTTCTTTCTTTGATGATCCTTTTTTTCATGTTCTCATCTCATAGGTAGTGAAGATCCCATGTAGTTCATCTACTGTCATGAGTTTAAGATCATCTCATTCATTTAGAGTGGACACCTTTGATTCATACTTCATTGGCATGGTCCTTAGTACTTTTTCAATCACTTCTTGTTAGTTTTTCAGCATTCAAGCTACCATTATGATCTTAGGATCTTTAACTAAGAGAATAACATGCACAACAATAAAACATAAGCACAACACAAGAGACAAGAGACACAAAGAATTTTCCTCGGGGAAACCATAAAGGAGAAAACCCCGCAACTTCCTTAGATATAGAATCAGCACAAAAAGGTAAAACTAGAAAAATAGTAAGATAATCTCCCGACAGCAGCAGTCTCTCTCTCTCACACTGAGAGAGATTCTCCTCTCTCACTTATGCGCCCCAATGAGTGAGTGTGTGTGTATGAGTATGATAAATAGAGAGGCTCTCACTCTCTATTTAGATTCTTCTGTTCACTTGGAACACACTCCAACATGTCGGCCTTACTTAACAATTACTTACTAGAGCCGACATCTCTAGGAGTGTCTAATAACCCTAGTGCCCCACCACTTGTGGGGACTTTGCCTCCTTCGACCAATAGGAGGGTAACACAATGGTGGGGACTATTGCCCCGACTTACAATGACTCACCTAGGGTTGAATTCACTAGGATAGTCTAATAACCCAAGGGCCCCACAACTGTGGGGACTTTAACCCTTGACCAATAGGAGGGTTACCCACAATTACTTGACATGAATTTCTCATTATACAAAATTTCCGGAATAAACATCGGGGTATGACATGACACAAATACATTACAATACATACCGGAATAAACATCGGGTTACAATACATAAGAAATATAGATGAATACATTCTGAAGTTACAATTACATCAACACTCCCTCTTAACTAGGAAGGTATTCTCTTGACACAATTTATTAGCACAAGTATTCTTCTCTGTATCATCTGGGTCATCGTCAAGTGCTCATCATCTTCAAGTCATATTTGTCTTCAAGTCATATTTCATTTGGATATGAATCATCACTCGATCTAAATCATCGTCACTGGATCATACTCGATCTGGAACATCGTCACTGGATCATACTTGATCTGGAACATTGTCACTGGATCATACTCAATTTGGAACATCGTCACTAGATCATACTCGATCTAGAACATTGTCACTAGATCATTCTCGATCTGGAACATCGTCACTTGATCATACTCGATATGGAACATCATCACTGGATCTGGATCATCTCTCGATCTGGATCATCATGGGACATCATCACTGCATCTGGATCATCTCTTGATCTGGATCAACATCACTGGATCTGGATCATCACTCGATCTAGATCATCATCACTAGACTGGATCTGGATCATCACTGCTGGATTTGGATCATCACTCGATCTGGATCTCTCAGAGTCATCACAACTGGATCTGGATCATAGCTCTATCTAGATCTCATCTGGTCATCATCATGTGTGCTATCTCGTCATAGGAAGTTCTACAGAGCCAACCTTCTTTCATGTTGGTTGTAGGCCTATCCATAAGGTAGGTCTTTTCCCAGCACTTACATCTAATCTACTAATTAGAAAGGCATGCCCAACACTTACATCTAACCTACTCATCAGAAAGGCACGCCCAACACTCACATCTGACCTACTCATCAGAAAGGCCCAACACTCACATCTGACATGGAAGGAACTGAATCCTCTCACCATGATAGAATGGCCCACAGTTACATCTAACATGGAAGGAACTGAATCCTCTCACCATGATAGAATGGCCCACACTTACATCTGACATGGAAGGAACTAAATCCTCTCACCATGATAGAATGGCCCGCACTTACATTTGACATGGAAGGAATTGAATCCTCTCACCGTGACAGAATGGCTCAGCCCTTACATCTGGCCCGTTTGTCAGAATGGATTTGGGACTCATCACTTTCCCTTGGAGGAAACCTCGATCTGGAGAACACCAATCTTCTCCCT
Organism: Pseudotsuga menziesii; assembly: GCA_001517045.1. Classification (NCBI taxonomy): domain Eukaryota; kingdom Viridiplantae; phylum Streptophyta; class Pinopsida; order Pinales; family Pinaceae; genus Pseudotsuga; species Pseudotsuga menziesii. The sequence goes on from LPNX010305488.1 coordinate 345,512, forward strand.
GAAGTACTCAAACTTCACTCTAGCCAATGGCTTCCTCAACACATCAACTATATGTTCCTCCGTTGCAACATACTAGAGCTTCACTGCTCCTCTCTGCACCATATCCCTGATATAGTGATACTTGATCTCGATGTGCTTTGACTTGTCATGGAACATTGGATTCTCTGACAATTTCACGCAACTCTGGTTGTCACAATGTATACAAGTAGCATCCATCTGGAGATCAAATAAATCAGACAGTAGCTTCCTCAACCATACTGCCTCACAACTAGCTGAACAACCTGCGACATACTCTGCTTCAGCTGTACTCAGTGCCACACAGGATTTCTTCCTGCTAAACCAAGAGATCACACCTGATCCCATACTGAAGTAACACCCTGAAGTGATCTTCCTATCGATGACACTTCCTGCCCAATCTGAATCAACATAACCCTCTAGGTTAATCTTCTGATTCGCATCGTACTTGAGCCCATAATAGACCGTACCCCTCAGGTACCTCAGAATATGCTTTGCAACAATCAAGTGAACATTTCTCGGATCTATGAAGAACTAGATCAAGGTGTTCACAACAAAGAAAATGTCTGGTCTCGTGTTCGTCATGTACCCAATCATCTGATGATACATCGTAGCATCAACTGATTCTGATGAAGTATCACTCAATAGATTCAGGTTCGATGCCATAGGTGTGGCCATAGTCTTGTAGTCCATCATCCCAAACCTCTTCAGGATCTCTACTGCATATTTCCCTTGTCCAAGGAAGATTCCATCCGCACTCTGCCACACCTCCATACCTAGAAAATAATGCATCGACACATAATAGGAGCATCACTGGTCTTCCTTCTCCAACCTTGAAGCAAAGGTTGGAATCCACTTTACTCTTAGTAAATCCTAGATTCATCAGTAATCTTCCCATCCTGTCGTACCATGTCAAACCTCAAGATATTTTGTATTCACTCCCTCTAAAGTGAAGCATCATACTCCCTCTGTCTTCTGTGCTCTATGCACTGACATTAGAGGAATTTTGGGGTCTAAAATGGGCCTCCTAAGGAAAATAATAAAATAATAGTTAAAATAATAAAATAATAGTTAAAATAATAAAATAATATTGATTAATTTTGGAGGAAGAAAGAAAAAAACTACTTTTTGTGTTCGTATTTTCGACATATATCCCTGTGTTTTTACTCAAATTTCGATCGAGAGAGCTCGTTGGATGAGGAATTTGATTCCGCATCCAACGAGTACCCACACTGCATACTTTTGACGGACCCTGCTACCCCAAAAACAAGAAATACCTGAAAAAATGTGATGATGACA
>LPNX010305488.1:348838-375501 GCA_001517045.1 Pseudotsuga menziesii
TGAGGTATTTCTTGTTTTTGGGGTAGCGGGGTCCATCAAAAGTATGCAGTGTGGGTACTCGTTGGATGCGGAATCAAATTCCGCATCCAACGAGCTCTCTCGATCGAAATTTGAGTAAAAACACAGGGAGATATGTCGAAAATACGAACACAAAAAGTAGTTTTTTTCTTTCTTCCTCCAAAATTAATTAATATTATTTTATTATTTTAACCATTATTTTATTATTTTAACTATTATTTTATTATTTTCCTTAGGAGGCCCATTTTAGACCCCAAAATTCCTCTAATGAGTTTTCTAACTTCTTCTGCAGAAATTCCTTTCACTATTTCTATGATATATCTGAAATTAATGCTCCTCTATGTCTGAAATTTTGCATTGAGGTAACCTAGCATGTCCCTAATCCAACACCATAGGTTTAATCAGAATTGGTTTCACCAGTTTGGATGTATGATCCTTTTCCCAAGGTGACCTGTTACAAGACTGTTCAGAATAGCAAAGTTGTATGGAATGCCACGTGTCATTGGTTCATCTTCTGAGTCTTATATTTGGACCACCAAAATTAAAGTATGGGCCCTTTCTAGAACATCTTCAAGAATTCCATTTGGACCTCTGTAGTCCAAGATATTACAATTCTCCCCAAGTGTCCTGTTTAAGGATGAATTCTGGAAGAGGCTGGAACCCTAACATGGAGGGATCATATCTCCCAATATATAGTGAATATGAGGTTTAATTTAGGACCCAATGTAGATCCAGATTTTATATTCGGCCCCTGCAATTTTCAGCTCCCGAGCCTTCTCCAATATCATAATATAGCGAATGTACCAAAACTTAGCATTTTTAGTATTTAGGGTTTTTCTAGCTCGGGGTTAAACTAGGGTTTGAATTTTCTGGAGTTTCACCCAACCAATTTTCTTGATGAATGTCTCTAAAATTCAGTTTTGATGAGGAGAACAATCCTACGCTTGGCTCACTCAAAAATTCCTCTTTTGTAGAAAGCCCTAATTTCTGCATCAAAAATTGAAAATGCTCGAAATCAAATTCCGCTTCGACAGAAAGATGCACCCTTCAATGGAGAGTCATCCTAGCATACTTTTGTTGATGGATTGTGGAGAGAGACCCAAAAATTAAGAAGCCATAGCTTCTATAGCTACACAATGTCTTCTTCTCTGGTTAGCTTTGATCCCATGTTAGTTTTTCAGCATTCAAGCTACCATTATGATCTTAGGATCTTTAACTGAGAGTAACATGCACAACAATAAAACATAAGCAAAACACAAGAGACAAGAGACACAAAGAATTTTCCTCAGGGAAACCATAAAGGAGAAAACCCCACAACTTCCTCAGAGATAGAATCAACACAAAAAGGTAAAACCAGAAAACAGTAAGATGATCTCCCGACAGCAGCAGTCTCTCTCTCTCTCATTGAGAGAGCTTCTCCTCTCTCACTCATGCACCCAAATGAGTGAGTGTGTGTGTATGAGTATGATAAATAGAGAGGCTCTCACTCTCTATTTATATTCTTTCATTCACTTGGAACACACTCCAACATGTCGGCCTTACTTAACAATTACTTACTAGAGCTGACATCTCTAGGAGTGTCTAATAACCCTGGTTCCCCACCACTTGTGGGGACTTTTCCTCCTCCGACCAATAGGAGGGTAACACAATGGTGGGGACTATTTCCCTGACTTACAATGACTCACATAGGGTCGACTTCACTAGGATAGTCTAATAACCCAAGGGCCCCACAACTGTGGGGATTTTAACCCTTGACCAATAGGAGGGTTACCCACAATGACTTGACATGAATTTCTCATTATAGAAACTTACTGGAATAAACATTGGGGTATGACATGACTCAAATACATTAAAATACATCTCAGAATAAACATCGGGTTACAATACATAAGAAATACGGATGAATACATTCCGAAGTTACAATTACATCAACACGTCTTTCTCCTTTATTTCTCCTCCAATACCTCTAATATCATTAACGATTTCATATATTCTTAGAATATATTCTGCAATATTTTCTTCCTCTTTCATTTTTAGGTTTTCAAACTGTCCTTTGTACATTTGAAGTTTGGATTCTTTGACCTTGGGCGCTCCTTCATAGAAACATTATAGTTTTTTCTAGGCATTTTTGGATGTCTTTCATTGCACGACTTTTACAAATACTAAATTTGTTAACCCACTCAAAATTGCATTCAGGGCTTTCACATTGGCCTCATATTGGTCTAGTTCACCTTTTTCTATAGGTAGGATTTCTCGTATTCCATATTCTTTTCAACAAACCTCCATACTTTGTATCCAAGAGACATTAGATGGCACTTCATTATTACACTCTAGTATGCATAATTATTTCCCGTAAATAATGGAGGTCTGTTAGTGGATAAGCCTTCTTATTGATCCATAGTGGTTTTTAATAGGATATCCATTCCAGTGATTAAGTTGTAGTGAAGGATCCTGTTCCGATACCAATTGTTGTAATATTGGAAAATACTGGGGGGGGGGGTGAGTCAGTATTTATAACTTTTAACAATCAAAACCACTTTTTACTTATTTATTAACACACATGATCAACAAAAACACACAAAACAAAAATTTATTATGGAATCCCAATTGGGTAAACCATCAATACTTCCTATTACTACAAAATTATATTTACAAATATTTTTTTCCTACTACTACAGACAAGGATGGTACTACACCCTATTTACCAGCAATTACTGGAAGGAGGACACAACACCCTATTTTATCAATTGTTACTGAAATTATGTTGCAACCCCCTATTTACCAACTACCACTGGAAAGAGTCTATGACCCCCTTGTTAGCATATATCCTTCCCTAGTACCACCCTACCTCCCTTGTATATTAATTGGATCTCTTATTGTTCTACACCAATGGATCTTCCAATTGAATGTTCAAAGACCCTTATTTGAAATTTTAAAGTATTGTTTAAGTACCCTCAAACATATCTCTTCATCTAACAGTCACGTATCTTCATCATGACTCTTCACAAGAAAACTAATTCAAAATTACCTCTCTATTTTTCATTTTTAAATATGTTTAAATTTATCAATCACGACCTTTCATAGTTTCCTTTTTGCAACAATCTCTTCGCAACAGACCTTCCCACATTTGACCTTTCTGTAATTTGCAGGAACCCATTCGTTTCGTAATTGCATATTGTGGGTTGCGGGTGTGCATTTCGATTTCTCTCGAAATAGATTCCACAATTCATCTTCCACAATACTTCTTTTTCACTTTGTGGATTATGGATTGTGGATTCCTTCTGCATTGTGTATTGCAGATTGTGGGTTTTCGTTTCGAATTTTCTCAAAATTTCTTCCGGAGTTCATCTTCTGCAAATCCTGTGAACCATCGATCACTTTGCAGAATCCTCCTTTTTCATTGATCAGTTATCAAACATGAAAATTCACTTTAGTGATTCATAATGTTATTTTCATGCACATTTACTATGAGGATCCTTTTCCTGTCATCGATCTATTCTCTTGATAGAATATGAGCCATCCAACCTATACTAAATAAGTTGATTGCAACTCCATGACTCTGCATTTATTGATCAGAGGATTGATCAATCAATACAGTTCGATTGAACTTGATATCCTTGATGGATCCCCTCATGCATCTTTCCATCATCATCATATATGCCATCTCTTTCCTTGCCATCATGTCATCGCTTATTCCTTTGTCATTAATGAATTCTTTTTGACATCAATGACAACTCCATTCAACATGGTAGACATAATCACTAAATTTTCTCATTTCTTTACTGTTACCACAAATTTCACTGCTGCACAAGTGGCTGAACTATTATTTTAAGAAGTTTTCAGATTGCATGGGATTCCCAAGAGCATTGTTAGTGACAGAGATAATATACTTTTTAGTTCATTTTGGAAAGAAATATTCAAAATCGAAGGAATGAATTTGACACCTAGCACAATCTATCATCCACAAACTGATGGAAAAACAGAGAGGGTGAATCAATGACTGGAAGGCTACTTGAGGAACTATGTTAGCGGAAAACAAAAAGCATGGATCAAATGGTTTTATTTGGGTGAGTTTTTCTGCAATACTACTTTTCATATGCCCATTGGAATGTCTCCTTTCAAACAAATTTATGGTTATGATGCATCCACTTTTATTGACCACATTTTTGGTGATAGTAGAGCTCCAAAGGCTAAGGATTGGATTGAAGAAATTCAAGAAATTTTGAAGGTTTTGAAATATAACTTGCAGGTTGCCAAACATCAGTAAAAACAATATGTAGACCAACATAGAGTGGATAGGTACTTCCAATTGAATGCCTTGGTATATTTAAGGTTGAATCCCTACAAACAAACCACCATAAAGGTAAAGTTTTATAAAAGCTCAAACCAATGTTTTATGGTCGCTATAAAGTGATTAAAAAAATTGGAGAAGTGGCCTATGAATTAGAACTTCCAATAGAAAGTAAAATTCATAATGTATTTCGTGTTTCATGTCTAAATAAGGTTATAGGTCAGCATATGCCAATTTTAGATACATTAACTCCATTGTCTGATCAAGGAAAACTTATTCTCATTCTAGATAAAATATTGAAAATAAGGGAAAGAAGGTTAAGGAGCAGAACAATAAAATAATACTTGGTACAATGGAAGGATTTTCCTAGTGAGGACGCCACTTGGGAAGATGAACAAATTTTGCAGAATCCAAACTTGGAATTTATTGAGTACAAGCAATATTGGGTGGGGAGGACTTTCATGTCTCCATCCCAATGATCCTATTACTTGAAAATGTTTCACCAACTTACTAGTTCCCTAGGTTGGGGTGGAGGCATTAAATATTGCAATAAGGGATCTATGGGACCCAAGAGAACCTTAGGTTAAAATATACATATTAAATTGGGTCATATAAATAATAAATATGGAGAAAATAAATTGGCATTTCTTCATTAATACACTTGGATATTCATGGAGACGTTGGGTGGCTAGATTGCTCCTTACACTTGTCATGATCTAACCCCAAAATTGAAATTATGAGAAATGGAAAGTTCTTGGAAGGTGAATAGGTTTCAAGTAGAATTTCATGATCCCAAGGATTCAAATGGGTGAATAGGAATAAATCCTCATGGAAGAGGAAGAGAGTAGGAAGAAACTATGTGCCACTTGGAGAGAGATTCCTTGCATTTTATGGCAACAATGATGGAATATTCTATGACAAAATCAGACCTGATTGCAGAACTATGAAAATATGAAATTTCATAGCTAAAATTATCCACCAAGAGGGCACACTTGTAGTTTGGTGGCAGCAATTCTAATTTGGAGGAATATTGAGGGATGAGGAGAAGGACAAGTGTCATACGCGTTACTAAACATCAATGATGAGTTGGAGGAAGCCGATGGGAGGGATTTCTACCTTGGAGTACCTAAGGATAGTTATAAAAGTATTTAGTGAGGAAGGATAATGGATTTTTATCATTTTATAATTTTCCTTTGGCATTTTGGAAAGCACTAGCTTGTCCATTGCATGGTGAGTGCTCACTCTCCCTGCTAGTGAGCCAATTTCGAGGGAGTTAGATTCTCATACAAAATGGTTGTTGGAGAGGCCACTTTAAAATATAATTGGGAGATTAATGGAGTGTTTTTATTTCATATTTGATGCTGATAAAATTATATATCTATCTCTTTTCCCCATTCTCTCATTCCCTACCTCTCAATCCCCATGCTTCCACATGAAGGCACACTAGTGTGAATGATGCTTGCAATTTGTTGAGTTCAGTTGATTACCAAAAATGGGTGAATTATGATTGTATATTTGATATGCTACTCATAATATATTTAATTCAAATTATCATAAATACATGTGCAAAAATATCCACATTTCCAAGCTATGGTTTGACTAGTTTCCATGTAATGGTTTCCATTTCAAAAGAGTTGTTTATCTGATTTGTATTGAGGGATTTCACTATTGTTAAATGTTTTTGGGTAGGGTATTTATGTGATTTTGATGGTATATAACCCTTAGTATATGTTCTTAATCATTTCATATTCATTTTATGAGTTGAAGTTAAGCTTTCACTTCCATTTCCCTTAAGCAATAGCACTGAAAATATGCATTCGACTGTGAAGCTTTATAACTCTTTTTGTAGAAATTATTTACAAAAATAATGATAGTAAATGAAGTAAAATATTAGTCCCTGTACTTTTTTTTTCCATTTTTTAATGTTTTCACATGATTTGGGAAGCCATTTATGATCACACCATAGGGGGGATTTAACCACAATTTACTAGTAATTTTTCCATTTTTTCCAATGACCCCAAATCGAGTTGTAGATGTCTATAACCTGTTATAAAATTACCATATATTCCACTGAGTGGTCCTAAGACTCCCCGTATCAGTCCCTACCAAATTTGAGACCCTTTTGTGCCATTTGAAGCCCCTAGAATCAAGATTAGTCAATACAATTTTTCCCCAAATTATGCCTTTGTTTGGAATTTTCAAATTGGGTCATTACAGTTTCAAGGTTTCTAGAAGCATAATATGTGAATTGAGAATTATTAAGGAGAAACAAATATTGAATAATTTTGAGCTCCATTTTGACCAATAACGTTGAGAACTTTATGGCTCTAGAGAATCAAGACAATGAGTGATCATGCCTTGATCAAATTATATGTACAAGTAACTTTGTAAACTAATAGGTAGTAATTGATTTTGTATTTCAATGCCGATTAGGTAGTAATTTATTTTTGTATTGCAATGTCCCTTTGGTAGTAATTTATTTTTTATTCCAATGTCCCTCTAATATTGTCAAAATTCCATCATAAGTCAAAAGGATGATGAATGAAGAATAATTAGATTTCTCTACAGATCCTTACATGGGTTTGCAAATCTAGTCAACTCCTATCATTAGTAGGAGTTCAAATGGAGGAGGATGTTTAGTGTCTGGGAAAAATACATTGGGGTCACAACCACATGAAGAAAAACATTCTATATTTTAGTATAAATGGTTTATTCGCTAATTGGAGGTCCTCCATTCACCATTGAAAAATCCTTCTCAACAAACTAAACTTTTAGGGTTTGAATGGGATTCAAGGAGGAAGAGGAAAACTGTTAAGAAGAGATAAATTCTAGTAAAATTGAATTTGGGAGAGGAATTAAAACTTAATAATGTTCTATAAATGGAAAATAAGTCATTGATAAGAAGACTTCAGGGGAACAAAGTTGGTATTCAATATTTAAAGGATTGGGTTGTTATTGGAAATTCTCAATCAATGTAGACAAAGGTTGTTTCCCTAGTCTACATGGAGAATATCTAGAACAAAACAAACACAAAAATTTAAACTTTCCCTATATTACCAAATCACTTGAATGTAAATATTTATTACCTCTTAATGGATATGATCATGTCCTTGATGCTCTTGCGATCAGTTGTACCTGCAAAAGGATGCAAAGGAAAAGATACAAAAAGAAATAAACAAGACAACTTAACAACTTATGCTAATGATCAAGGAGAAAAGAAATAAATAAATCACATCAATCACAAATTATTTATGGGGAAGGAAAGCATATTTGTATTAACAAAAATAGAGAATAAAACTACAACCAAAGCCTTGATGTTGAAGCCTTGTTCTCACAAGCTCTTGACTCACACTGACAAACTCTACAACCTGTCACTCACAATATCACACTCTTTCCCTCTCACACCTAGAATGATTCCAACAACATAAAGGTGATTTATTTGATCCTCTTGACCCATGATCCATGAGGGTGAGATTTCTTATATAGGCCAAAGGGAGATAAACTGGGTTGATATTCTTTGGGAGCAAGGTGAGGGATCATCCCTATAAGTTAGGGGTTCAATTTCCACCTACTCTAGTCAACTGGGATAACCTTCCATGAGGACTTTCATCTAGAAGGTTCTCAAGAGTTCTCTATTTTTTCTTTTTGGGAGAATCGATGTTCTTTTCCTACTATCAATAGGTGTCAAGAGTGGCCGACGCTTTTTTTCCCAAGTACAAAAAGTGCCATGAACGCTTCCTTTCAATAGGAAAAAGGCATCATCCTTGGATTACACTCTATGTCAAGATACAAGGTGTGGTAGAGTTTCTAGGATTGGGCATCTGGAAAGGAAAAACTCCTCCAAAAGATGTTTTGGCTGATACACTTTAGGGAATTAGGAAAGGTAACGGTTTTTAGGTGTAACAGAATGCATCCCAAAAGTGTGAAGCTATAGTTAGATGAAAAGTGAAATAATTTTCTAGATGCGATTTGTGTTCGATTAATAAAAATCCATTCCAATACTTAGGATAAAACAATTAATCATTTTGATTAATTTCCTAGGTACTACACTAGCTAGTTTGCACCCAATTCCATTTCTGTGGTCAAAATTTCCCAAAATACCTCCTCGAGCGCTTTGGGAATATTTTGGATAAGATTCTTCCAACTAACAGACTTCCCAATTTAGTAAGTATGCATTCTTTCCTTATCCATAGTTTCCATATTTTCTGTACCTTTAAGGGAAAAGCTAAAGTTAGTTTTAAGGTAATTTGTCTTATTTTTTGCAACAAATCACCTTCCTGATTTTCCTCATCTAAAAGAATGATAAATTACAATTTCCATCACTTATCATCTATACCTACTCATTCAACAAATTCGTGAGCATCTTAACTATTTTGGAAAGTTCTTTATGAACCTAAGGGGGATTTTGACTCGTTAAGTAAGCCTGCTTTTGTACTAATTTGAATAGCATATTTATGATTTATAATCCTTGGAATACCTTCATGATGATAATATTATATCTATTTAATGATGCTACGTGTAAATTAATATCAACTATATTTTGTGTTATTCAACATATTTAGTCTCCTTTTGAGTGTTTCATGCATAGTTTTCAAGCAAATTTGAGAGTTCAATTGATCTAATATTGGGAAAAATTTCCACATAGTATTAGAGTCTTCTTATGTTGATTTTTATCCTCTTATACTTTATTTTTTAGGGTCTACATCACTCAATATGAGTGCATTCTCTATGTTCAAGGGCGTAGTTGCTGAAGAATGGATCAATCTCACCAAATCATCTTGACTCCATTCAATTATTCGAATGGAAGGAAAGTATGGCTATTATAACGAGGAGTAAATGAATCTACGGAGTGACCATGGTAGCTAGATATGAGCCTAATGCAGCAGAAGAGAAGATAAAGTGGCATAATAGGAGAGATGAGGTGTATGGTATCTTATGTCTCAGCATTTCCAGAGACCATCTATTTCATCTTGATGGATTGATGTCTCCAAATGAATCATGGGTAAATCTTGAAAATTTATTTGGGAACACATATAAGATGAGGGGTCATCAACTGGAGAAAGAGCTAATTTCACCGAGTCCGAGCAACTTTGAATCCTTGCAAGTCTACTTCTGCAAATTCAAATCATTGGTTTTGTAGCTAAAACAATATGGTATTGATAAACAAGATGAACAACTAGTATTGGCCATCCTTTCGAATCTTGGAACTGAATACTCAGTATTTGTTTTGACCTTCCATGCCACCAAGTTGAAATTTCAAAAATGGAATATTCCTTCACTAACATATTTCATGGAATCCTTGACTCAGGAGCAAGACAAATTGGTCTTAATGGGCACCATCAAACCTTCCAAAGATCAATCTTTGGTTGATGGAGATTCCAAGGTTGATTCCAAAGGTAATAAGAAGGCAAAGAAGCCTCTAGATAAAAAATGAGACAATTCCAAGTCTCATGAGGAGTCCTCAAACTCCAAGAAGAATAAATCTTAGAAGAATAAAGGTAAAGGTGAAGGTAGCAAGTGTGAATATTGTGGTAAAGGATTTCATCCTGAGAGCTCCTGCATGAAGAAGCATATTAATATGCTGACTCAAATCCTAGAAAAGAACAACATATACCTTCATGATGACACAAATAAAAAGGAAGGAGGATCTAGTTTCAAAGACAAGGAGAGATTTCATTCCCTAGTTGCAAGGATTGTAATATCTCCTTCCTTTATCATCAATTCTGGAGCTTCTAGGAACATTGTTTCAACAAATGAGTCCTTATCATATCTTGATGATTCGAAAGGTCCAAATATTTTGTTGGGAGACAACTAAGAAACTGAAAGTAAGAGTAAAGGTAGCATTGAATTTGACCATGGTTCCTTCAATAATGTCTTGTATGTCCCAGGTTTTGCTGCTAATCTCTTTTCAGTATACCGGATGACCCAGCCTGGGTCTCCTAAGAAGGTTGTTTTCCCTCCCAATGAAGTTGAATATCTGATATTGCAAATGCTAGAGTCATTTTCTAAAGGTTTTGTGGATCATAGTTTGAAAGTATATAGGTTCTCACACTTCATGCCTTTCTCTAACCCCTATGCTCTCCTCACCTATGCTAATGAAGAAAGCAAGCTTTGACATGAGAGGTTTTGTCATTTAAAATAAAAGTATCTTTCAAGTTTTTTTAAACAAAATATGGTTTCAGGGCTTCCAAAGATAAATATTTCCAAAGGATTTTGTCAGGGTTGCATTCTAGGAAAACATCCAGAGCATAAGTATGAGAGAGTCAGTCATGAGAAAACCTCAACGCCTCTTGAGATCATCCACAATGATATTTCTGGTCCCTTCCCTCATATGTGCATGAGTCAATCCAAGTATCTATTAATCTTGATAGATGACTTTTCTAGGTATCGTTGGGTTTACTTCGTTAAACTCAAGTCTGAATTTTTTTAATTCCTTGGTTGAGAACCAGTCTGGTAGGAAACTCAAAATTCTCAGATATGATAATGGTGGTGAATATGTCAAGTCTGATTTCATTAAATATTGTGAATATTCAGGTATCCATATGCAACACTCTATTCCTTACACACCTCATAAGAATGGTGTTGCTGAGAGGAAGAATATAAGCCTCAAGGAGATGGCTACTTGTATGATGGAGTCTAAGACTTTTCCACCAATGTTTTGGGCTGGAGCTATAAACTATGCATCCTGTATCTAGAATAGGGTGCCTCACAAGCAATTTGATGGAGTTACTCCTTTTGAATCTTGGAGTGGAAATTAGTCTGATGTGTCTCATTTTAGGATTTTTGGCTCAAGGGCATGTGCTACAATTCCATTGGATAAAAGGAGGGATTTGGAACCCCAAGTTCAAGAGTGAATATTTATTGTATAATATGAATATTCAAAAGGGTATAAGATGACAAAAATGAGCACTAAAAAATTCTTCATTGAAAGGATTGTTCAATTTGAAGAAGAGCCTATGGTAGCATCAGAAATTAAAGAGTTCTTTTCACCACCTCCACGTTTCATTGTAAGTGAAGAGACTATTGAAATTTATGATTCTGATATGTCTGATAATTTTGATTTAATTTCATATCCAAATATCCCCACAAGGACAAATTGGGTATCAAATACCATTCAAGTAGATGGGGAACTAGCTGGAAATCCTAGTGATTCTAGGAGGACTAGATCTCAATTTGAGAGTGCTCTTTCTGTCAAGGACCCTTTCTTTGTTGAGAAGTATGTTCTAATGATTGAATCTGATCCAAATACATATGAAGAATCATTTATATACCCAACATGGAAAACATCCAATAAGGAGGAATTTCATTCTCTCCAAAAAATGACACATGGGAACTAGTCATTCTCCCCCCCAGTGAGAAATCTAGTCAAGTGTAAGTGGGTATTCAAAACTAAATTTTCTGATAATATTTATCCTTTCAAGTATAATGAAATTTTATGGGACATGGTATTCTCCCAAGTGCAAGGCATTGAATACAACGATACCTTTTCACCAGTTGCAAAGATGGACTCCATAAGACTAGTTTCGGCCATTGCAGCTTCCACGCAGTGGGAGGTACATCACATGTATGTAAAAATTTCCTTCCTACATGGAGATTCGAAAGAACAAATATTCAGTATCCAGAAGGTTTTGTGACTAATCCATCTCTTTTGTGTATGTTGAAGAAACTTATTGTATGGGCTAAAACAAACTCTCGGGGCTTGGTATGCCAAGATTGATGGCATTTTTCTATCACTAAACTATTGTAGATGCAAGTATGATCCAAATGTCTATTTGAATATGATTCATGGTTATTTAATTTTTATTTGTAATATATTCTAATCATAGGAAGTTCCAACAAAGAAATTTCCTCTTTGAAGAGTGCAATGAACCATGTGTTTTCTATGACTGATTTAGGATTGTTAAACCAATGTTTGGGGCTTGAAATTTCTCAATCAGATATTGGAATCAAGGTACATCAGTCCAAGTATTCTTCATATCTATTGAAAAATTTCAGGATGAATTATTCCAAGACAAGCAAGACTTCTTTCCTTTTGGGAGTTAAGCTTGAAGAAGCACAATCAACTCCATTGGTAAACAACACACTGTATAGGAAACCGATTGGTTGTCTTCTTTATTTGACTCATAATCGACCTGATATATATTATGCAATGAGTGTTTATTCCAAAAATATGGATCAGGCTCATGAAATCCATTGGATGGAAAAAAATAGAATCCTAAACTTTGTACAAGGAACAAAAGCTCATTGGATTCAATATGTTGCACAATCTAGCATAGAGTTAGTTGGTTTTATCGACTATGATTGGGTAGGTGACAAAAATGATAGAAAATAAACTTTTGGATATGTTTTTATGCTTGCATATGTACCAATCAACTGGTTAAGTAAGAATCAAAGTGCAATTTCACTTTCATCTACATAGGCAGAATACAAAGGAGTTGTGAATGCAACTACTCAATGTTTGTTGTTGCAGGGAATACTTGGAGAGTTTGGGATCGATTATGAGACTTCTACAGTAATATATTGTGAAATCCAAAGTACCATTCATATCGCAACTGATCCAGTACTAAGGCAGAAAACCATATACATAGAGATCCATATGCACTAAATCAAAGGACTTGTGCATGATGGGGTCATTGCTCTGCTCTATTGCGCATCATCTGAGCAAGTTGTAGACATCTTAACCAAGGTGTTTTCTGAGAATAATTTCATCAATATAAAATCAATACTATGGATACCCAATTATGTGGTGAATACTGATTGCAGACAATATTTCTTACAATTTTATTCATGTCCATGTTTAAGGAAGGATTTCCCCCTTTGTGGTTTTTCCTCTTTCCTTGTTTTGTATGGACACGTAGTATGTAAAGCGTGAATAAGCCTTGTTGTTAGGCCATATATCTCATATTTTTTTCTGATATTATACACAAATTCAGGCTTAAGAGGGGGTTTTGGAATAATCAAAACCAATTCCAATACTTAGGATAAAATAATTAATCATTTTTATTAATTTCCTATGTAATACACTAGCTTGTTTGCACCCAATTCCAATTTTGTGGTCAAACATTCCCAAACTACCTCCTAGAGCACTTTGGAAATATTTTGGATAATATTCTTCCAACTAATAGACTGCCTAGTTTAGTAAGTGTGCATTCCTTCCTTATCGAGAGTTTCCAGCTTTTCTGTAGTTTTAAGGCAAAATCTAAAGCTAGTTTTAAGGTAGTCTGCCTTGTTTTTTGCAACAGCTCACCTTCCTTATTTTCCTCATCTAAAAACATGATAAATTAAAATTTCCATTACGTATCATTTGTGCCTACTCATTCAGAAAATTCGTGAGCATCTTGACTGGTTTAGAAAGTTCTTTATGCACCTATGGGGGATTTTGACTAGTTTAGTAAGCTTGCTTTTGTACTGATTCGAATAACATATTTATGATTTCTAATCCTTTTACTATATTCATGATGATAATCCTATATCTATTTAATATTGATGGTTTAAACTAATATCAACAACAATTTGTTTTATTCAACATATTCAGTCTCCTTTTGACAGTTTCTTGCATAGTTTTCAAGCAATTTTGTGAGTTCAATTGACCTAAGCTTGGGATTAATTTCCACAATTTGGAAGCAGAGGAAAAAGAGTGGTGAGTGAGGACTTGAAACATTATGATATTATAATATGTATGACTCAAATCATGGATATCTACCAATACACTACATATCCATATATAATGACCAAGTCATGGCTACCAACAATACACAATATATCCATGATAAAAAAGACTGAAATAGGGACATATATATTGAATATACAATTTATATCTATTTCATCCTGAATCAATATTGAGCATAGACACTAGACATACATTTTGGATCCATGCAATGACTCAAAAATACTCCATCACAACCTGAGGATAGGCACATATTCAAGTGAATACCTAAACACTCGAGGTATTCATTCTAATCCTAAATAGTGCAATTCTATCCATGTGAATAGATTTATTGATGTCAAACATGGTAGAAACCACTTAATTACTAATCATTGATGTATGCTGTAACAAGTGCGAGGTAAATCACCATTCATGTCAATGATTCCCAAGGTTTCCTAGTCCATTCGTCTGATCTTGAATGGATAATTTGAAGTAAAAAAAATTGGTGAATTATTTCAATCAGAGGCCAATGATGTAAGCCTACTATCGAAAGCTAGGAAACCTGCCATTGAGGCATGCAAAATTCAAGGTACTTGAATGATTTCAAATAGTTTTTCCCGAATAATGTGTTGGTGTTGATGGGAATAGAATCATCAAAGGAGGGCCATAATTATTTCCCCATCATCAACACAAAACTTGGAACACAAGTGATTTTGAAGTGTTCTTGATAATGGAACAATCAAGGGATTAACTTAGATATCGACAACTCGAAGAAAGGAAAGTTAACTACAGAGTTATACTATGGTAAAGACTTCCCTTGAGCATCGAGTGACACAACAAGTGGCTTGGAAGCAATGAATCTATGAGGTAGAGACCAGACATAATGCAAAGACAAGATAATGCATTCTTTGAATTGACTCAAAGGAGTAAAATGACTCATGAAAGTGGATTGAATTGAGGACAAGATGCATACCCAAATGGTTGAATGAAATGTAGACATGTGCCATGTTCAAGGGTGACTATAAGCTTCCATTAATACAAATAAAAAATGTTTTCCATTCCCCTAATTTACCCATCAGAATGGATGAGTACCTGTTTGATTTTGAATGAGATGGAAAAGGTTAACAAACACTCGATATAGCTCATCATAGGATAAGTCCAATCTCACATGTTTTATGAACCTGAGAAAAGAGGGGTTCATTCCTAGAAAAGGGTCCTTCATCGTTTAATTTCACGAGTTCAAACAAGGTAAACTTGATTGTCATTTTGCGTTTAGAGAGTCTGAAATGAGTAAAGAAAACTCCAAAATGGACTTTTTTGTAACTTTGGTCCCCAAGGTCTGAAAATGTATAAACCGATACAGGAGAACTCTTCTAGTTACAATGAACAAGAGTGTACATTCCTCGTAAATAAGTCTAAACGGTAAGAAAAAGGGGCAAACTATCACTAGAGAGACGACCTTTAAAATACTTTTACAAGCATGAAAGAAACAAGTTTGCTTGGTAATCTTTCTTTATTTAAAGAGTCTAAAAGGAGATTAAAGATGAATCCAGGGGTTCCTTTTTTTGTATATGTCTTACGAGTTTGAAAAAACGATAAAAGTATACTCGATACCTTTTCTCTATGTTCTTAACGAGAACGAATAGGGTATAAAATGCACTGGAAATATTTTACATTTTGACACAGAGCATGAAAAAGTAACAAGTAAACTCCGTTGTAGCCAAAAAAATGCCCAGTTAAGTCCCAGAATCTTCAAAAAGACCACTAGAATATTTTCACATTCAAAACTTTATAAAATATGTTAAAAATTAAACAATATTTAACTATTTAATGCTATCTTTTATAATCTAAATAGATTGATTAGGATCTTTATCTGAAAGAATAAAAAGTACATCATGATACACAAGAAACAAAGATTTTCATGGAGAAAACCATAAGGAGAAAACCCCGCAAACTTCCCCAGAACAGTTCTATCACAAATATTGTATCACAAGATGATAAAACCCAATAAGAAGAAGTCTTATGAAACTATCTATCTCTCCTCCTTGTCTCTCTCACTCTCTCTTCATGTGAACTTGAGTGAGTTAGGGTGTGTATAAATGAGAGAGAGAGCATCCCTATTTATACCTTTCAAGTCACTGACCTAATACATGACTGGGGCCAACCTCTTACCCTAAAATGGTCGACTTCTCCTGGAGGGACTCCAAAAATACATTACATAATGTTACACTGGGGAATCTTTACTCAAATGACAATGGAGGTTGTACCTCAATGTCCATACACAATAATGACATCCTGATGGGGGTACAACAACATACAATGATAATATACATCATAATATCTTCCAAAGTTACAAATACATCAACACTCCTTCTTAAATAGGAAGGTATTTTCTCTCTCTCTCTCTCCACATTCATCAACACATCTCAGGGATTCTATGAAGGTGGGTAACACTTTTTGGCCAAATTTGGCGATGAAAACCTGATTTTTTACTGATGTGCTCGATAGAAGCCCTTGAAACGCATATATGCCATGTGAATTTTGACTTGTAGTAAAAAACATTGTAGAATATTATGTTGCCTTCACAATGATATTTTTTTTAAAATATTCTGATGTCATAATGTGTAAAATTTTGCATTTAATGAACTGTGTGACCTTTAAAATTTGAAGAAGTTAATAAGTGGCTCGTGTCCATCCCCAATAATTCAATCTTACATTAATAATTAAAAAAATATATATACGAGCATGATCTACAAAAAATGCACTGTGGTTTGCATATTTTTTGTTAATTTATTTCACAATATACAATTATTTATTATTTTTTGAAAGTGACCACATTTGATTTCAGCATCATTTTATACACATGTGTGTCCATCCCATCTTTTTTTTCACTATTTTCAAAAATTGAAAAACCAAAGATACCCTTTTGAAGACGACGCATCGATGTGTGAGCTATGTATTTTTCAGAAATTTTTCGATGTGTATTTTTTACCCTGCGGATTTTTCTTTGAGCTGCTTCGAAGTTGTTGTCAGGTTTTCTAAGTGTAATTTTTAGAAGTAATAAAAAAAAATCCCATATGAATGCCAAAATGCATACATGATACCTCAATGGATAGAGGATTCGGTGATGAGTCTATCGGTATGAACTCCGCTTAGTTGTGTGCCAGGAATGGCAGTGTTTACACCCCTAGAAGACACAGAGAAACATTGATTTTCCTATAAGAGGGCTAATTCTCTATTTTTCTGGCCCTCGATCGAGCTTTGTAGCTCGATCGAGGTATTCAAATACCTCAATAGAGGTCTTAACAGAACCTCAAATGAGGGTTTAATAAACCCTTGATCGAGGTTTTCAGAAACCCTCGATCGAGGTTCTGTTAAATATTCAAAAAAAAATCTTTGTACATGACTACCAAGGTTTTATATGCATGCTCACCACCATGACTACCCCATCTAGAAGATTATGCCCATGCAAGAAATTTTAGAAATGGGATTCTAGGATCCAACTAAGAAAATGGACATAAGTAATTTCAACATCATTTGATTCGACCAACTCTGCAAATAATAAATATCTTAGAAATTTAAACAAAAAAACAATCATGACATTGCCAGCTTATTCTACTAATAGACCTTTTGTCATTTTACTTGGAAACCAGAAGTGCCTGGTACAAACTACCATGGGGGCAAGGGTTTGCGAAATGGATTGTTAAAATCTTTTTAATGTTCATTAAACTACTTCAAAACACAAAACATGGATGGAAGGGAGCAACAATGGGGGGGCAAGAATTGAAGATCATAATTAGAGTTACAGAAATGTAGTGAAAGGTTTTAAATACTAAAAGTACTTTGTTCCTTCGTATATAATTTTTAATTTAAAAAGATACAATTAAGTGATATGAATTTGAAAACACTAAGTTTTATCTTAATTGTCCAAATCTATTCCGCCTTGGGCTCTGAGCTTTAAATACCTGGCCCGAGGATCTATATCGTAGGAATCAGATCGTATTCCTAAGAATCCAGGTGAAGTGGACACAATTTGGCTAAGTTCAGCTCATCAACTGAACTGCATGCATCATTTCCATAGAATTATATGATACTAAAATTTAATAAAACATAATTTCGACTATAATAATGATACTTGGGGGTAATAGTACATATCTTGAAGAAAAAACAAGTAAATGCATTACTACTGTCACTTCCCCTAGATTTTATGTATAGATATTAGTTGTAGGGTAATTGGAGTTATAGATGTGATTGATTGGAGTCATAGATGTGATTAATTACATTTATAACCCAATTACTCTGCGACTAATATCCATCAAAGGAAGTTCATATCCATATCCAATTAAATGATGGGCATGTTGCCTATTTATAGGAAATTAAAGATGCTCAATTGAGGTCTACCTTAACCCTCGATCGAGCTTTTTTTAACCCTCGATCCAGGTTCCACACCATCAACTAAGGGTTAACAAAAACCTTGATCGAGAACTTTATAAACCCTCGATCGAGCTATTAAGAACTCGATCGAGGGTTTATTAAAAGCTCTATCGAGGTACATTTTTTCATTTTTTCCGAATTTGCGTTGCCAAAAAATGTAACCCACCTCCGTGGATGCACCCATCTGG
The DNA here is from genome assembly GCA_001517045.1 of Pseudotsuga menziesii. Lineage (NCBI taxonomy): Eukaryota > Viridiplantae > Streptophyta > Pinopsida > Pinales > Pinaceae > Pseudotsuga > Pseudotsuga menziesii. The sequence continues at coordinate 367,416 of LPNX010305488.1, forward strand.
TCTAGTCATCATCATGGAGTCTTCATCATAGTTACTTTCATAGTCATCTTCTAGTCGATCATCAATTGATACTATTTATCATTAGAAGTTTCTATAGAGCCAACCCTTTTTCAGGTTGGTTTTAGGCATAGTACTCATCCAGGTCTTCATCATATCTACGAGAAATCCATCACATAGGTATAACCTAGGACTTTCTTTACATTTCCATGGAAATAACTTGTGTCTCCTACCATCATCTCGTTGTATCCATATCATCTGTTTGTCCTGCACAAAACAAAACACACACAGATCACTTCCAATATGCATACCACCTACGTTCTACCAACATAGCAACATGTCAGGATCTAACCTGCATCTACCACTATGCCAGAATCACCTAGGAGCACACTAAGGTAATTACATCTCTCTATGTTCAACCTGCATTCTACCAACATAGGATAACTACCCAGGTGCACACCAAGCCCCTTGTAACATCATCATCTCCAACAAGGGAACACACATACACAAGGATTGATTACGATCGAACAAACTGTGTACCATGCCAGGATCTTTCCGTTCAATTCAACCTAAAGAACTTATTACATCTGAGCAACCTGCATCCAAGATATTTTCTAATCGAAAAACCTTCTAGGAATGATTATGTCCGAAAAACATATGTACCACAGCAGGAATCTCTATTTACGCTCAGAAAACCTACATGACTTATTACATATGAACAACCTATGTACTACACTAGGAATCTATATTTATACTGGAATAACATGTATCGGGATTGATTACATCCAAGGATAACTTGTGAGCTTCACTAGGAATAATTATATCTGAGGAAAACCTACAATAATGATTATGTCCAAGTAACCTACATATTACACCAAGAATATCTATTTACACTCAAACAACCTGACTCATTTCCCATGTGAGATCTCATGCATATGCATCTTCTGGTCTCTGGTCATCTTCTAATATGGAAACACATTAGGACTAATTACGTCCAAGGATAACCTATGAGCTTCACTAAGAATGATTACATCTGAGTATAACCTATAGGACTGATTATGTCACCAAGACAACCTGTATCTACAACTATTTGAGAACTCATCACTCCCTCTTTCGAGGGGTCTCATTCTGGATCACACCAAGTATTTCTATGAAGTACTCAAAATTTACTCTGACTAGAGGCTTGTTCAATACATCGGCTATATGCTTGTCCATTTCCACGTACTAGAGCTTCATTGCTCCTCTCTCTACCATATCCCTGTTATAGTGGAACTTGATCTCTATGTTCTTCGACTTGTCATGGAACAATGGGTTCTATGATAGCTTCATGAAATTCTAATTGTCACATAACATACAAGTCACTTCTAACTGGAGATCAAACAAATAGGATAGTAGCTTCTGCAACCATACTGCCTCACAACTAGATGAGTAAGAGGTAACATACTTTTCCTCGATTGTACTCAGTGCCATGCAGGATTGCTTCTTGCTAAACCAGAAGATCATGCCATATACCAAATTGAAGAAACAACCCAAGGTGTTAATTCCTATCAGCGGCACTACTTTCCCAATCTGAATCAACATAACTATGCAGGTTAATATTCTAATTTGCATCATACTTGAGCCCATAATCCATAGTACCCTTTAGGTACCTAAGTACATTCTTTGTAGATACCAGGTGAACTTGTCTCAGATCCATCAAGAACTGGTTCACTGGGTGTTCATAGAAAAGAATATGTATGGTCTCATATTCATCAGGTACATCAATGAGACAATAATCTGATGATACATTGTGGCATCAACCAATTCCGATGAATCATGGCACAAAAGATTCAAGTTCAATTCCATAGCTGTGGTTATCTCCTTTGACTCCAACATTCTGAATCTCTTTAGAATATTCACTATATGCTTTCCTTGACCAAGGAAAATACCATCTGCATTTTTCCACAACTCCATGCCTAAGAAGTAGTGCATCATCTCTATCTATTTCATCTCAAACTCAGTGGAAAGTCTCCTCTTTTCATATTCAATGAGTTCTTCCTCTCTCGTCAAGAATAGGTCATCAACATATAACAAGAGCATCACTAGTTTTCTACCTTCAACCTTGAAGTAAAGGTTGGACTCTGCTTTACTCTTAGTAAATCCTAATATATGTAATTAATGTTGTTGTTTTCACATGCTAGATTTATCTTTAATATTTTGGTATGGAAAATAGTGTCAGTTTTCTAGTACTTGATGTATGCTTCTGACTTCTTAGCAGATTCCATAATCAGGAGGATTGTGATGTACGTTTCAAAATTCTCAACAGAGTCTATCATTAGGAGGATTGTGAGAGAATTGGAGGCAACATCTTCTATGAAAGAGTAATGGAATGTTGTTGGTTAACCAAGGATTTCAAGATTCTATTCAATAATCTATTTATCTCTTAATTTTTGGACGAGAGGTTTCCAAATTTCACTAATAACCAGACCATCATCTCTATTAAAAATTTGAGGGTGCTTTTCAATTTTCACCAACTTTGAAATGCATCTCCTAATGTAATGATATTTAGTGGATATGAATTTGGTTTGCTCAATGCAAATGTAATGGTTGTTCTTGATGGAGTGTTATGCCACCGCATAGATTTTTGTTCTGTTATGCATTATGTCCAAACAATGCTCTTTTAATCTCACATTTATGGAATGAACGATCTTACCAATGTATAGTTTTCCATAAGAATAGGGAATAGAGTAGACCCCCTTTTTTAATTTTGAATCCACCAGGTCTTTAGTCTTATCAAGTAAGTTTCTCAACAAACTTAGAGGAGGGAAGATAGTCCTAATTTTTTCTTTTTCTTTAGTAACCTAGATATCCTGTCCGCAGTTCCTTAAATGTATGGCAGAAATATCACCCCTTTCTTTCATCCCTTTTGTCTGGGTTCTGAATCTTATTTTCCAATTCTTTCTTGAAGGCTTGATTTATGACCCCAATATTGTAACCATTATCTTGAAGAACCTTGCAAATATGATTCAATTCTTTGGCCATATGTTCATTATCTGCAATTCGCACCGCTCTACTAGTGATGGTTTTAATGATGCCAGGTTTTTGAGAAGGTACGTGGTGCAAACTTGCATGAAGGTATTTGTTAGTGTGTGTATTGTTTTGGTATACATGGTGGGAAAGAGAACCATCATTCCTTCTCATGATGAGCACATCAAGAAAGAGAAGTGAATTATTTTCTTAAATCTCCATTGTGAATTTGATAAGATCTAATTGGCTATTGAGCTTGTTTAAGAATTGATCCAAGTTTTCCCTTCCATGTGGCCAAATGAAATTAGTGTCGTCTACGAATCTCTTCCAGTTCCTTGGTTTTAAGGGGAAGGATTCAATGGCTTTATTTTCAAAGTGTTCCATGTAAATATTGGCCACTACTGGTGACAAAGGAGAGACCATCACCGAACCATTAGTTTGTTCATAGAATTTATCCTGAAAGGTAAAGTAAGTATATTTTAAATAGATTCGGACCATGTTTGTTGTTTCATCATCGGTAATATTACTTATAATCTTGATGGCTTCTTCAATAGAAACCTTGGTATAAAGCGAAAACACATCAAAACTAACCATTATTTCATTCTCATCTACATATTTAATGTCCTTGGAGAAATGGGAAGATTATTTAATGTAAGATAACTTCCGATGTGCTAACGCCTTGAGAGTTTTTTCCTGGAATTTTGCTAGTTGATAGGCCGCCAAGAAAATAGTATTCACGATCACTCTCAATGGAGCTCCCTCTTTGTAAATTTTGGGCAGTCCGTAAATATGTGGGACGATTGTATTTTTGGGAATAATATTTTTATTCACAACTTCATCCCATGAGGATACTTTTATAGCCTTCGTCACCTCCCATATTATCTTGGTGCTGGGGTATTTTTTCAACTTCTTGTAGCACCCTGCATTCATCAAAGTATCATGCATCTTATCCCGGTAATACTTGGCGTCAATTATAACCATTGAATTACCTTTATTAGATTTCATGATGTGGATATCTCTGTTTCATTTTAAATTTTTCAATGCCCTGATCTCCATCTTGCTAAGGTTCAGCTTCAGCGGTTTTGTCCTTGATAGAATCCAAGCACAGTCCTAGAGTGCCTTGTTCGCTTCCTCTTCTAGTAATTTCGATACCACTTCTTCAATCGAGCATATTATTCTCTCCCTTGGGATATTCTTTAGGGAAATGACAAAGTTCAAACCTTTCTTCAACACGCTGATCTCTTCCTTATTCAAAGTATAGCCCGAAAGGTATATGACGTCATTATCCTACATGGTATCCTCCTTCTTCTGATTATATAACATTCGTAATGGATTTCCTTTCAGCTAGTGTTTCCTTTTCCTCCATGTTATTTGTTTCCCCCAATATTGTATTCCTTTGATTTTGATTATGTATCTTCTTAATATGCATGGATTTTGCTATGTTTTCTTTAATGTTCTCCTACGTATCCTCATACATTTTGGTTTCCTTCACATCCTTATTATCCATCATATTATCCTGCATATTAATCAATTATTTTGTTTTGGCTAGGGTATTCTCCTGTGTGTTATGCCATGTCTCCTCCAATATATTATTCCATTGATTATATAGCCTGTTAAAGTTTTTGATCTCTACGGATTTTGTTTTTGCTAGGGTTTCTTCCACCTTTATCGCCAGGTCTGAGTTAACTCTCATCCAAATATCGTAGTGAATGGGAATCAAGAGTTTCATATGTAGGTCGTAGCATTCAATCGACCATTCTTGCAATCTTCTCCTTATACACTCGATCTCCCTCCCTACCAAATCCAGGCTAGCATGGGTGAATATGTCTGTGCTTTTGATATACATATGGTGAATGATTTTCGCAAAATATGGAATAGTTCTCATAGATCTATCGTGTTTTAGAAATGTGAGTATTTCTGTCCCTTTTTCAATTTTTAGCCAAGACCTCTCCAATTATTGAAAATCCTTTAGTGTCTCCCTTCCATGGAGGGATATAATGTTGTAATTAATGTTGTTTTTTTCACAGTCCAAATTCATCTTTAATATTTTGTTATGGAAACCTGTGTTAGTTTTCTAGTACTCGACATACATTTCGGACTGGTCAACAGAGTCCATCATCAGGAGGATTGTGCTGTACGTTTCAAACTGATTAGCAGATTCCATGATCAGGAGGATTGTGAGAGGATTGGAGGAAAAATATTCTATAAAATAACAATGGAATACTATTGGTTAGAAAAGGATTTCATTATTCTATCCAATAATCTCTTTATCTCTTAATTTACGGATGAGAGGTTTCCAAATTTCACTAGTAAACTGACCATCATCTATATTAAAAATTGTAGGGTGCTTTTCAATTTCCAGTGCCTCTTGAATGTGTCTCCTAATGTAATGATCTTCAATGGCCATGAATTTGTCCTGCTCATTGCACATGTAATGGTTGTTCAAAATGGAGTGTTCTGACACCACAGAATGTTTTGTTCTTGATGGAGTGTTCTTCCAGCAAAGATAATGCATAACAAAACAAAAATATCTACAATGGTAGAACACTCTATCAAGAACAACCATTAGATGTGCATTGAGAAGGAAAAAGTAATAGCCACTTAAGATTATTACGTCAGAAGACGCATTTGAGAGGCGATGGAAATTGAAAAGCACCCTGAAAATTTTAATAAAGATGATGGTCTGGTTATTAGTGAAATTTGGAAACTTCTCATCTAGAAATTAAGAGATAAAGAGATTATTGGATAGATTCTTGAACTCATTTAACCAAAAATATTCCATTACTCTTGTATAGAATATGTTTCCTCCAATCGTCTCACAATATTCCATACAAGGCCTTATTCAATTTGCACACATGATTCTTTTTGTCATGTGTCTCGAATCCCAATGGATTTTCTACATACACTTCCTCCTCAACTACGCCATTCAAAGAATGTTATCTTGACATACATCTAGTGTATATTCCATCTCATAATTGCAACCAATGCAATTATATATCTAATGCAAGTGTACCTCACTACTGGTGAAAATGTCTCCTCGTAGTCTATTCCTTCTTTCTGTGAGAATCCTCATGCTATGAATCTTGCCTTGTATTTCTCAATGTTTGCATATGCAACATTCATGATCTTGTATATCCACTTCGAAGTCAAGACATACTTCATTTATTCTATCAAAACTATCTCCCAGACATCATTCTTCATGATCGACTGATACTCCTCGATCATGGCATCATTCCATTCTTTCTTTTCTATAGCCTCTTCATAGGAGGAAGGTTCCTTGTCAATGATGTCATACAACAGAGCCACATAGATGTTGTAAGGATTTTGTCTTTTTGTTTGTCTATGCATCCCTTCTGGAGCGCCATACCTCTCTACTTCTTGTATGAGCTTTTGTGCCCATGTTGGTTTCCTCTTGTGGGAGTCCTTCTCACTGAAGTGTCTCTATAGGATCTTGTGGTTATTCCATGTCATGATATTCATGGCCTTCTAGAATATATTCTACAATTTTCGTACATCAGAGTCTCATTCCTTCAGGTTCCTTGACATCTTCAATAGGTATCCTCCTAGATCTAGATTATGTCCAGTCCTCATCAAAGGTTACATCTCTACTGATCTCGATCTTCTTGAACCCTGGGAAGTATATTTGTTAGGCCTTTCAGGTATCACTATATCCTATGAATATACCCTTCCTCCAAGAAGGATCGAGCTTGATCCTCTTCTCCTTTGGGACATGTATGTACACTAGGTAGCCAAATATTCTGAGATGGATGACTTGTGGTTTCTCTCCTGAGAAATCCTCTTTAGGAGTCTTGTTATTAAGTACTCGATGAGGAGTACAGTTCTGTACATACATATCTATCCTTGCTTCTTCCACCCAAAGGTGCATTGGAATATATTGGTCATATAGCATTTCTTTCACTACTCCCATTATGGTTTGATTCTTCCAGTCTGCAATGCCATTTTGCTAAGGATTGTATGGATTTATTAACTCCCTCTTAATCCTAGAATATCTCTAGAATTCCTTAAATTCTTTCGAGGTGAAATATCCTTCATTATCTGACAACATAGTCTTGACATTCCTTACAGTATGGTTCTCGACCAAGGATTTTTATTTCTTGAACTTACTGAATAATTCATTTTTACCTTTCAAGAAACATATCCAAGTATTACGTGAGAAATCATCTATAAAGGAAACATATTAGGCATACCCTCTTAGTGAGCTGGAAGACATGAGCCCACATATATCTGAGTGTACTATCTCCATTATTCCTTTAGCTTGACCTTCACTGCTAGGAAATTTCTTCTTTTCATTCTTTCCTTATGCACATCCTTTGCAAATGATTTCATGATTTTCCTATATTTATGGAATTTTGTTGCTGGAAATTCTCACCTCCCGTGGACAAGAATTTTTCCCCTAGATCTGAATGATACAGGTCTAGAACAAATGAGTGATAACAAGGATAAACAATTTCCCTAGAATTGATAGATATCTGGAATGAGTCTTTTATCTATCCTATAGTATGATGCATCAACCTTCTATGGTGATATATTTCCACATATATACCTGCAATAAACAAATCAAACAACAAACAAGATTAAAAGTACTAGAAAATGATCTACAACTCTATATCAGTGACTAAGGAATCTGATAACAAAATGAGTGATCATAACACAATAAATTTTATGGGAAAGAAACCCTCATTGCATTAATATGAAAGAAGAGAGATTAAAACCATATGCTTTAGTGTTGTGATGCCTCCTCACATGCCAAGTCTTGTCCTCAAAGCTTCAAATTTCCTTCTCTATCCTCACCCTAGATTTTTCTAGAGCTTAGGTGCAACAACATAACTTTCCTCCTACAAACCTCTGTATATTTCTCCAATCAATGTTGCATCATCTATTTTATTTTATGTAGGTTGTGTTGAGGCCTGGAAACTCGCAGGCGGCAACAGTAAGTAATTCTCCCCAATCAGCGTTCCCAATTAGCCTGCTGACTGTTTGGTATAGGGAATCCGTCCGGTTTGCGGTCCGGCTACCGTAGGTCAAAGTAACAAACAAAGGCTTTACCGGTTGCGGCCCGGCC
>LPNX010305488.1:384207-467104 GCA_001517045.1 Pseudotsuga menziesii
TGCAGGATACAAAAAAGGCGCAGGAGGCTAAATAAGGTGGAGCTCGGGTGTCGGGTGAAACTCAAGTCGGGGCCCGACTTTATCTCCCCAGCCGCAACGTCGGGTGAACCGGAACTCTGGGGCAAGCGATGCACAACTCGAATCGGGCGTCGGAGAGAAGTGGATCGGACGGAAACTTTGGTCTAAGAGCCGCAACGACGAGTGATATAAGACTTCATTTCTTCCAAAAGAGGCCCGATCCAAAGGGAAAAAATAACAGCGCTAAGGCTCAAATGAGGCCAAAAACCAAAAAATCGCTAAGGTAAACCTTCACACTCTTAAAAGTGTTAAAACCGATCTCGCGACTCACATTGAACTGAACGCAACCAGCCAACAAGACGGACGCTCNCTCCGGTGTTGGGTGAAACTCAAGTCGGGGCCCGACTTTATCTCCCCAGCCGCAACGTTGGGTGAACCGGAACTCTGGGGCAAGCGATGCACAACCCGAATCGGGCGTCGGAGAGAAGTGGATCGGACGGAAACTTTGGTCTAAGAGCCGCAACGGCGAGTGATATAAGACTTCATTTCTTCCAAAAGAGGCCCGATCCAAAGGGAAAAAATAACAGCGCTAAGGCTCAAATGAGGCCAAAAATCAAAAAATCGCTAAGGTAAACCTTCACACTCTTAAAAGTGTTAAAACCGATCTCGCGACTCACATTGAACTGAACGCAACCAGCCAACAAGACGGACGCTCATCTTTAAAGCAAAGATACTCAAAGACGCCAAAATTTCAACCTTAGATTCAAGTAAATCAAGATAAGGAGGGGTCCCAGAATTTAAGTGAAAAACTGAAGTCGGGGAAAAGGTTGCGGCAGCAATAGGCCGCATTAGAACTTCACCATCAACAAATGCAACTCTCATTCCCTTTGCATCTAGTGCAAATATGGAGAGAATATTCTTCTTCAACCCTGGAACATATAGCACATCATTCATCTTTAAATATTTTACAGAGTCTAGCTTGTATGAAGAGTCTCCACTCAATTTTATGGGGTATTTATAATAATCCCTAAGTTTCACCTTGTGAGGTGACTCATGCTCCGACATATTGATGAATTATTCTTTGTATCCAGTCATGTGTTTAGAAGCCCCACTATCCATAAGCCAATCATTGCTTCCATATGAGAGTGCCTATGAGTGCTGAGATTAGCACATACTCTTCATTTGAATCATCCTTTTCTCTTTTGAATATTTTGTTTGTTGGTTCATTGTATTCGGTGGTATGAGCATGGAGTCTCTTGTTCCTGTTGGGAGAGTCTCTTTTAAAGTGTCCCTTTTCAACACAAGTTTAGAATCAAATGTTGGAATGATCCTTTCTAAAATTCTATTATTTCTTGTCCTTCTTCATGGTGTGATGGTGTTTCTCCTTATTCTTATAGTTCTTCCTAGCATGAACAGTGAGAGAGTGATCTTTAGTTGCTCCAATCTTCTCTTCTATTGTTACAAGTCGAGATTATTCTTATTTTCATTCTTCTTGGAGTCAAATAAAATATATCATCTTCCTTCTTGTACATATTTCTTGATTGAATCAATTCCATGATCTTGGGAGGCCATTCAAGGTAGTCATCACAATCTCTCCTTCTTATACATTTTCTTCATCTACTTCAAGTTATTCCTTGATTTGAGAAACCCTTGTGAAGTAGGACTGTATAGTCTCTAATTTCTGTAGCTTCACATTCTTCAGTTGGTTCCTCAATGTCATCCTCTGGTTGATGTTTCTTCCTTGAAATATTTTTGTGAAAGCATCAAATACTTCCTTTGGTGTCTTGAAGGATGACACATGGGGGATGAGGTGATCCTTAATAGAATCTACAATGATTCTCTTGGCCTTAACTAAGTTGTTCTTATGAGTATCCTTAGCCTCATATCCCTCTGGATTTGTAACTTCTCCACTGATATACTGATCCAAATAATTCTATTCAAGGATTAGGGAGATTCTGTACTTCCATTCTCGAAAGTTATTAGCTCCTCCAAGATTTTCCTCAAGCTAAGTATGGTGATTCATATTTTCAAATGAGAAACTCAAGTGGAAATAAAAAATATTTATATCTTACTGATTTGAGGTGTACGACCTAGTTCTGGAGTTGGCTGATGTGGGTTTGTTAGAGAAACCCTAATTTTACAAACTTGGAGTTTGGGAATTCTGTTTGGATAGAAAGATGTGCCTCCTTGATGAAAGTTTCCCAGCAAGGTATTTTTATGAAAATTAACCTGGGGAGCCTCTAAAACCTGATGCCTTGGTTTCTACTGGTAGTAATGTCAAGCTAAAAAATGAAACTTCTTCAAATATGGTTCTGATTCCACCTAAACGTGTTCCCCTATAGGGTGAGTTATCCTAGCCCTCTTTTCTTGATGATCTATGGAGAGAAAACCTTGAACTAGGAATCCCTAGTTTTCACTGTTGCACAGTGCCTTCTTTCAGACAAGCTCTGATACCATGTTCATTTTTCTAATCTAATTAGCTTGATTAGGATATTTAACTGAAAGAATAACAAGTACAATAAGATACACAAGACACAAAGTTTTTCACTGGTGAAACCATAAAGGAGAAAACCCTGCAAGCTTCCTCATAATAGTTCCATAAAAAAGACTGTATCACAAGGCGATCAGACTCAATAAGAATAAGTCTTCTACAACTATGTATATATCCTCCTTGTCTTTCTCTCTCTCTCATGCGAAATTGAGTGTGTGAGTGTGTTTATAAATAAGGGAGGGTGGCTCCCTATTTATACCTTTCAAGTGACTGACCTAATACATGACTGGGGCCTACCTCTTATCCTAAGAGGAATGACTTCTCCTAGAGAGACTACAAAAATACATTACATGATGTTACACTAGGGACTATTGCCACGACTTACAATGAAGGTTGTAGCTCAAGGTCCATATACAATAATGACATTCAGATGGGGGTAAAACAACATACAATGATAGTATACATCATAATATCTTCCAAAGTTACAAATACATTAACATTAAATATTATTTTTCATTTTTTAGAACTAAAAATAGTATAAAAAAGGTGAATAGTAAAAAATAAATTACCATTTGAGTTTTTAGTTAAAATAGTGCTTTGAGAGGTGATGTTGCTGTGAATATTCCAGGAGCTACAGTTAATCATTCATCAATTCACCTGGTCCACATAAGAGCTTATCCTCTTCCCTTCAATTTAATAGGAGATTTTTTAAGTTTTTTCAAGATTTTTCATGATTTTGAGTTGATTTTCTAGGGGGAAAGAGTGCGCCCTAGGTGACATTCTTTTCCATTTTGGGAAGTGTGCTGAAACACTCCCCAAAAGGGGAAAGAGAATCAGCCCCAATCTGTACCCTAAGGGGATGAGCACCGACACCCTATCCTCTCAAAGGAGGAGCGTCAATGACCCCCAAATTTCCAAAAAAATGATTTAAAGCACAATTTTAAACATTTTTTCCATGAGATGTTTCTAATGAATGTTTTATGGAAGTACCACGGGTTTCAAAACACATCATGGTTATTTAGAATGAATGAGAACACAAATTGGATGATGCACAATTATTAACCAATAAGGTGAAACATTGTAATCTTGCAGTTGTCATAGTTTATCTTCCATAATGTATGGTTTTATCTCCCATGTGGATAGTTTTGGTGTTTAGTACAATGAAGGGTTCAAATATTGTAATGAATAAATGTTGGCAATTTGGATCCTACCCCCTTTTTGGTAGGAATTGGTCCCCTTCATTCAATTCCAACTTTTAAAGAGTGGATCACATCCCTATTTAGGTTTGACTTCCAAGTATACCACTCATAGTTTGGTTGGAATAATTTCTTTTAAACATTGGAAATTCAGTAGGTAGCTTCATTGAAGGAGATTTAACATGTAAAACGTATGAGCATGTAGGTTTTCACAGTGGTTAATCATTGTGCTAGTATTTTTGTAGTTTCACTCTATTCTAAAACATGTACAATATATTTGGTATATTGAATACTTGTTGTCCTATATATAAAAGAGATCCTAGATGAGACAATCATGTTGAAATGTGATTTACTTGAGCATTGTCATCACTTGAACTATGAAGGGGTTCCATATTATTATGGTTAATTTCACACTTATGGACATTTAGCCAACGATTGTTCTCCTCCTCATTGTAAGGATCCCATTAGGGAATAAATAATATGGGCAAAAGACAATCCAATTTAGGAAAATAGAAAACCAAATAAAATAGAAAGATATGCGCCAAAGAACATTTATTTATCATTAACTAATATACATATATACATGAGAAGTGACCCTTGTATTTCCTATTCCAAGTGTCCTATTGGACTCATGGGTGACTCTTGGTGTCCCCTATGACTCATAAATTCTTTTTCTCATGAAAATGATGAGTAATAATAATAATTCAATAACATGGGAGGATGCTAACCCAAAGGATTATATTGCTAACAATCCTCCCCTCAATCCAAAAGGTGTATAAGAGTCCAAGAAAAGAAAAGAGTTGAATAAAAGACTTGAAAAACCACTATTCCAAGAAAGTTAGTAGAAGTTTGCACCATATTCTAATAAAATACAAGAGTTCTCTAAAAGGGATGGTTTTGGCTGGCCACCAACCAAAATGGATAGCAAAAGCTGAAATCTTCTACTATGTGTGTCATTTAAATATGACCACAAACTCTCAAACTTGGCACAAACGCTCATATATTCTGTCTCAACTTGGAATCAATTATCGAAGGTTCACTAGCCGAAGAAACAAGAGGATGAATTAGGCTAAAGTATTATACTGAATTGGTGGTTTTAGGATGACCAAAAACCAAATGGAGAGTTGAATCAAGAAGTGAACAACTGCATCTTGTTGAACATTTCCATCTTGAAAGTATTTTTCATAGTGAGTTAGCTATAATATTGCACTTTCTTCTGTTACATGAAGGTTCTCTCAATACCCATTGTTCTAGGAGGACCATCAAATCTGAATATCAGTTGAACATAGCTCTTCACACTCTTGATTATTTTGGCTTGCTTGATCTCGATATCTTATTACTAACAGTGTTCATTTCCCCTCTATTGGGAACAATGTGAGGAGAGGAGAGTATCAAGGTGTCACAGGTAGACAAAAAACACATTAAAAATCAGAAAGTGAGGAGAGACTGAAGGTGTCACAACTAGACACAAAATACATGAGTACTCTCAAAATGGTTTTGCTGTGTATATGTGGTTTTATCATTGAATATGGCCTAAAATATGTTTGTGGCTCATGGTTTCTTGATCTGGATTGAAGAAGGCCATAGGTTCTATTTATCAAAAGAAGGATTTTAAACTTGAATCCTAATATAATTCCCCCCTATCACGTGCAAGCGGAGAATTCTGGGTAGAGGAAAAAACATAGGGATTCTTGCAACTCCATGCTTTACAATTACAACTCAACAAATTCAACCTTAAAAGGTAAGGAGTGTCGGTATCAACCGAAAGTTAACCCATATACAATACACAATTCAACTTATTTCTTTTGATTTTGATACTTATAGAACATAAACAAGTACCAAAAAATACACAAGAACTTACAAACAAACATAGTTGCAAGTAACATTTATGATGGTTGAATTGAGGAATATGCTATACCTAAATGATGAGAATCTGGATATGCACTCTTATTATTTTTAAGAATATCCACATATGCAATACAATTTGTACAGTCACTCCCAACACTATCATTCAACATCCAGACAATCAACCAATAATTTTTGCAACAGTTTGCAAAAATCGCTTTGCTGCAACACAATTTTGCAGTTGTCAATTAGATTTTGCAACAACTTATAAATTAATACAAAAAAATAAATTACATTCAATTCTACAACACTTAATTCATTATGCAACATAAAAATTCAATTTACAACATACAAATCAATTATGTAACATCACTATTCGAATCTGCAATAGTTCTCAGGTAAAATCAAGCCTATGAGTGAGCACTTACAATGGTATCTGCAAATTCTGTACAATGCATTCTCAGATACTTTCCATGTTTCAAACACACAAGGAAGCTCTAGCTGTATCCCAACACAACACTTCAGAATTCATATCCTCTACAGAATACTTATTAGCATCACTACCTTCATGATCATACCTGAGACTAAGCTTGCACTCGACAATAAAATTGGTTCTCTTACATTGATATATACAGAAAAATACATTAACCCAACTCAACTCTTCAATAAGGATGAAATGATGGACAAAATATATGAACAATTTTGTAGGAGGATGTGTTCTTTTCATGCGATGACTCTTTTATATCAAAATATCTGCGTTTCAAGTACATTATTTTTGCAAATATTGACTCGATAATAGGTTCAATACTATCACTCAACTCTGCAATACTTTGACAATATTAAAGGAATGGAGCTTCAAACCATTGAGTGCAAGGTTTATCAAATATTCCAAATAGAATTCTCACATATTCATTGTGAATAACATAGACCATACCATCACTCAAAACAACCAATATGCAACCAAAATAGTCTCCAATGTTCAGTTCAATGAGTAGTCATACCTGTAGCTCGTAATTTTCCAAGCATAATGCTCAACATATTAGTTTACAATATAAGTCTCATGCTTCAATTTTAAACAAAGTATGTAGACAGATATATTTAAATTTTACAACACTAGAAATCTTCAATCTACAGGAAAGCGCATTGTTTATGGAGATACATTCACCTTTTTTCACCAATGCAATATACCCATGCAAAACATTCTACCATATGAAGTCACAACAATGCCACTTTAAATGAGATAAAGAGTTGTCTTCCTGAGTACTAGAGTCTTCTTCATGGTGGTCTATCATCAACAACCAAACAAGAGGATGTGATGCATAATAGGTGCCAAAATTTTATTGTTACTCTTCCATGATACACAGAGACATGTAGAGACATGTATCTCATTACTTTACAAAGAAGTTATAAGTTTCCCATTCTTCAACAATTTCGGGAGAGATTTCTTGTATCAGTTACGTTCTAAATGCACATATTTGGAGAGTGGTCATTATAGGAAGATGTATTCAATACTTCATTATTAAAGCTTGCATCTTTAAATGAAAAATTAAGCTTCCACAAATGGTATTTACACAACTCCTTGCATGGTTACAATTCACAACTCAATCCTAGGGGTTGCAACTAACAATGTTTCACTAAGTGAGCACTCACCGTGCAATGGACAAGCTACTTCTTTCCAAAATGCCAAAGGAAATTTATGAAATGATCAAAATCCATTCTAAGTCCTCATGACATATTTTTATAACATTCCTAATGTCCTCTAAGGTCTAATTCACTCCCATAGGCTTCCTCTAACTCATCCTTGATGTTTAGTAACCTCCATGACACTTGTCCTTCTCCTCATCCCTTCATCTTCCTCCAAATTTGAATGGTTTCCAAAAAACCCCAAATGCACCCTATTGGAGGCTATTTTTATCCATGACATGTCATATTTTCATAGGTATGAAATCATGTTTTACTTGTCATAGAATCGTCCATTGCTGTTGTCATAAAACGCAGGGAAACTCTCTCAAAGTGGCACCTAGTTTCTTCCTAGCCTCTTCCTGTTCTATGGGGAGTTACTCGTATTCACCCACTTAAATCCCTGTGCCCATGATATGTCACTTGAAACCTATTCACTTTCCAAGAATGTTCCATTACTCATAATATCTAATTTGAGGTTCAGTCATGACATGTGTAAGGAAGAATCTAGTCACCCAAGGTCTCCATGAACATCCAAATGTGCTTATGAAGCAATTCCACTTTATTTTCTTCATATTTATTATTTATATGACCCAATTGAATGTGTAAATTACAAACTAAGGTTCTCTTGGGTCCCATAACTCCCTTATTGCAATATTTAAGGCCGCCTCCTCAACCTAGGGAACTAGTAGGTGGGTGAAACATTGTCGACTAGTACTGTCATTGAGATGGGGACATGCCACAGAATGAGAAGCATAGAGAAAAATATCATTTAAAACATATGTATCACTAGCTAAACTTCTATAGCCATTTAAAAGCTAAAGTGATAGTTAGGTATTATGTTCAATGTGTAATGTCCCTTTTTTAATTTTTTTTACCAAAATGCCCAATTTTCCATTTTTTTCACAAATTTGGCTCTTGACTAGTTTTAGTGTCTTGGTCTCCAAATCAACCCAATTTCTCCCAAATATTTAGAGAAGGTGTATGAATGATATAATAACTTAATTATTATGTTCAAGGATGTATTATGGCCCTCCAATAACTTCTACAAATCTTGTTTCCACCTTTCACACACCTGGGGGGGAACATGGCAGAAATATTCAAGCCACTAGGTGTGTCCTTGGGGGTAAGTATCGAGTCAAGGCTGTCACCTTGTTCTTGAATCCTCCATTTAGGATCAAATCCTAACAAAGCCAAGGGGGGTAGAACCTATTAAGTTACTAAGGAAAATTACTTTAGTATGATGATGTTAAATTTAGATAGTTTCTTAGGAGTTTTGAAATTAACCATAAATAACCATAGATGACAAGATGAAAAATAAGCACAATAAAGCACAATGCTGAGACACAATATATCTATCTATCTATCTATCTATCTATCTATCTATCTATATATCTATATATATCAAAATATTTAAACACAGAACCAGTGCCTTGAAAATGTAGTCATAAAATAATTAAAGTACTTGCATGTGCTTGGAGTGAATGTTTTGCAATTTCCTCTTGGTACATTTTAAGTTAATGTGAAATATGAGTGGATTAAAATTAGGCGAGGGGGGACTCTAGATATACCCGAGGGGTACTTGGAGTATGTCCAAAAATAAAACTTCACGACTACCCTCAAGGAATGTGTGGGCTGAATGGAGTCTCTGAGACTGTAATAGAGATCGGTGCCCCAAGGTCACTGTCGAGGAGTTCCTACTTCCTTTGGGTATTTTGCCACTGTCTATGATTTGATCGAGGCGTTGGATTTTTTCCTAATGATGGTTAATTGGGGAAGGTGAAGACTAATTAATCAAGTCACTCACATTTCTTTTGATGAAACTTGAATGATCGGATGAACCATAGCCAAGTGCATATCATACACACTGGAGTCTTGTCAATTTTAGTAAATTTTAAAGGATGTGTTTTTTAGAAAGAAAAACCTTCCAGGAACCTCTTTCGATCCAAGTCAACCTTAATCAGGGAATCAAGGAAGGGGTTGATTTTAAAATATTTTTTTCAGAGATTAATGATAAGCAACAAAAAGGAAGCAAACCAAAAGTTTTCTAATTAGTCCCACCACGCATCTCTTTCCCCTTTTGGGTCAATCGGGAAGTCGTGGGGTAAGTATTAAAGTTACTTTGATACTGTAATATGGAATATATAATAAAGTAATCAAAACATATTATTCTGCATCAATGAAACTAATCTATAGCAAATAAAAATAAGAAATTGCAAAACAGTGAAAAAAGGACGTGAATCCCCCTAGGGGGGATGGGGAATGGGCTCGAAAGAGCCTATGGGGAATTAATTTTTATTATCAGTGGTTACAATATCAGAAAAATGATATGAATATTATTTTTCCTTATACAGGATGAAACCAATCCTTTACAAAATGCCAAAATTAAAGATTACAGTCAAAAGGGAGACCCCTGGGGGGATTCAGATGGCCCAAAAGCCAATTTCGAACAGCAGATTCTCCTCTTTATGTTAGACCTGATAAAATACAGTGAGATTATTAGAATGAAATATTCCCAAAATCACTTTGAAATTACCTTTGGGACAGCCTACTTTAAACCAAAAAAAATTAAGTTAAAACTAGTTAAAACGGTTAAAAAAAAAGGAACCAAGGAAAGAAAGATTTCCTTGGGGTCTTGTCTTGCCTTTGGGGAAGCCAATTTTATATGAAATGATTGCTGTATTTTATCTTTTTAAACATAAAACATAAATCTAATTCATGCAAACTATGGATTCTCTTTAAATTACCATGCAAAACAGACAATTTCCCTGAATTAGATCTAGAATGCTTTATGAATTTTTTTAGGAATGAGATCTAGCTTATGAGCCTTGAGACAACAGATCTATGTTAATTTTTAATTTAATATAGTATATCTAAATGATATCAAAGCTTGTAAACAAATTAACCATGTAAAAATTTGATTTTAGAAGGAGGAAGAGAGAGAAAGAGTGCTGGAAGCCTGGGAATGTTGGGCCTTGGAGTCTGCTTTGGTGGAACACTGAGGGAATATGTCCTCAAAAATATCCTGAAGATGAGGAAGATGCAAGCTAGCTCAACCCCTTCTACAAGTGATATCACCTACAACTTAGAAATCCTTGCACAAACAGATGGTTAAAACATAGGAGTTGCAGGAAAAGGACTATTAGAAAGCATGCAATTAAACTTAAAATACATGCAACTCCAAGAGATTAGAAACAAGTAAACAGTAAGAGAATAAATAAAACTAGAATGATCTCTTACCCTAATAGGAGGGAGCTCTCTCCTTCAAGGCCAACAATTAACCAACAAAAAGCAAAGATCAATAATACAGATTATACCTCATAAGCACTTGACAATCACCATTCACACATGAAAAGCATTACACCATAGATATTGCCTCCAAAGCTTCTTTATTCCAAAAAATAGTACACAATACAATAGCAACAACACCTCAATCCAGTTCTAACTAGCTTAGAAGAGGAAAACTGAGCTTTATTTATAGCAAAAACATGTAATCTAGCCTAGGGGGCACAATTCTCAAGAAGAGAGAGACTGCAAGTGCATGTCGAGTGAATCTGAGATTGATTTGAGTCTAACTGAGCCTGATCTAAGTCTCACTAAGTGCAACTGTCAATTGAAGAGCTGATTGGACTAACACCTCAACCTACTAACTGAAGCATCCACCAAAACTCATCTAGATGGGCCCACACGTGTGGAGGAGAGAGAGAGAGGGTGCAATTCCCAAGATTGCATGCAATAATGCACTCCCTGTTTAGCCCATATCACCTCCTTCTGTCAAGGGATAATCAGATCCAGTCAATCCTAATCTGATGAGACTGATTTCAGTCAAATTGGAGCAAATCCCAATGATTTAGGATTTTGAATTTTCCCCATTATTTAATTAATTTATTAATTAAAATAATCAATATTTGATTTTTAGGGATTTTTTACCTTAGTGATGGAAAAATCACTCAAAACTTAGGAAAAGTGGGTTTATGGGTTTTCATGGTGCTATGAGCTTGAAAATGATAACCCCCCATGACTAAAACTGATTTTTGAGCCCACTTTTATTACAAAACCAATTTTTCCATTTAGACTATTAAAAAATAGCCTAAGTTTTGGAAAAATTAAAACTTAAAAAAAAACTTAAAAAATTATAAAAAAAAATTAAAACCTAGGGGGACTTAGAAATGTTCATATGACTCGACCATAATGCCTAGCATGTTTATACATTGACACATAGAATCTAATAACCTCAATATGCCTAAATGCCAAGCTGACCACCCCAACTTTGGAGGTATTGAGTGAAAAACTCAAAAATTATTAGTCGTTTATTCAACAACCAATAATAACCAAGGGAAAAACACCCTGGGATGATCCAAGACTGAGTCTTTTATAGACACTATCATGCTAGAACATTTTATTACATCTCCCCTATGGGGTATGAACATGTGATATAGTACAACAAGCACTTCCCAGAAGCACTTCCGAAGGTCTTCTAAAGTCTGAACAAATCATCTTTGTCCAGTTCACCTGGCTCACTTGATAAAAAACCACTAAGTACAACTTAGGTGGTAACAAGCCTGTACTAAATTCTGAACAAGAGAGATCATTTTACTGGCAATTTTGGGCTCAAATCTCCCACAGGGTAAGTGGTAGAAATGTTCTCCCAAATGTCGAAAAACCCGCTTGAAGTATTAAATTGAAGCATGGTATGTGTATAAGACATTATCAGAGACTCATATGCATTACAAATAGACCTCCCATGGCTTTTATCACTTCTTTCAATCAGATATAAAAAACTAGTTTTGGACCCTTGGGGAAATGAGGTGTAGTTTGCTCCAATTGCTATGAAATTCGACCCAATGGCCACAAATTCTTAGTTACTGAACATGAAACCCATAATATAATATAATTAAATTCCATTCATTCATAAATCATCAATATTTTATACATCCATTTGAATCCATCAAGATTACAAGAGTTTACAACAAGCTAGTGGGGAAATGACACCGTTTCTTTATTATTGAGAACTAATGCATGAGATTTCTTGGAATTTTTACCTGAGATATTTATGAACTTAAATAGCATATAATTTACATTGGAATACAAAATATTGGAGAAATATAATCTCCCTCAAAGATATTAACAGATCACCAAGTGTGCCTCACTCCATAGAGCTGAAATATGGTGAGAAAACTTGAGATGAAAGGAAGAACAATATGAACTTGATATGTCCAAGAGCAGATGTAGCTTGAAACTGTAAATTATTACTCCATTGAATTTCCTTGAAATACCTTATTGGCCTCTCCAAACACCAACTAGGATGGGAATCTTTCACCCTTGAAATTAGCTAAGGCATGAACTAGTCATCCACTAGCTCTCTCTCTTCACAATAACAATTTTCACAAATGATAAAAAGGGCCTTCCAATGTCTGGTCCCTACATTTTATAAAACTTATAAGGTTCCAAGTACATCCATTAACCAAATCCAAGTCGAATTGGTGTGGCTTCTCATGCTATGCCATGTGGCCTCTCTCTTCACCTTCCCTCTTCTTCCAAATTCGAGTAGGAGCCTCTTGTCCTTCTCCAACTCCCATGAGATCCCTGTAAGATTCTCTATTTAGGCCTAACATGTTATATATGTTAGATTTCAGCCTTCATATCTGACTTGTGTCATAACTGTCATAGAATCTCCATCATTGGTGTCATAGATGTCATAAATGTAAGGGGAATCTAGCCAAGTGTCCATGAAACTCCCATTTGGCTCTTCCTCTCCCCATGCAAGTTACAATTCATCCCAAATTATACCTATGAAGTATATGTACAAGTATATTAACCTTATATTCCATCCAAAAACATTAGGATTCCCATATATTCGAGATTGCAAGAGGAGGATGCCATTTAACATAGGAATTCTAGCTTGAGTGGGCCCCATAGTATCCATGTGTCTCCATTCTCTATAGCCATTTCATTTTTCACTTGAATTAATTTAATTAACTCCATTAAATAAATATTTATTCATTCTAATGTATAAACACCATTTATTAGATCCCTTATTAACTTCCCAATGTTTCCACCCAACCTAGGGAACTACTAGGATTGATGGAATTTTCATGCTATGCAATTATTTGAATGGGGAAATTACAGTCCTCCCCACCCAATATTTCTTGTCCTCAAACAATTTCAGATTTGGATGCTGCAAAATATTCCCCTCTTCCCATGTGTCATCTTCACTTGGTAGATCCTTCCATTGCACCAAGTATTCTTTGATTGTTCTGCTCCTCAATCTTCTCTCCCTTGTCTTCAAAACCTTTTCCGGAATAAGTGTGAGTTGTCCTTCATCATCCAAAGGAGGGAGTGTATCTGAAATGAAATTTTTTTGACCAATAGATTTCTTGAGACAAGAAACATGAAATACATTATGATATTTACTCCCTTCTGGAAGTTCCAACTCATATGCTACTTCTCCAATCTTCTAGATTACCTTGTAGGGCCCATAGTATCTTGGCTTTAGCTTTTCTGCTCCATTCTTTTTGAGATATTTTTGTTTGTATGGCTGCAAAATCAAATACACTAAATCATCAACCTGTAAGGTCCTTTCCTCTCTATGTTTATCTGCATATTTGTTTAGCTAATTTTAGGCAACCTGCAAATTGTCTTTTAAAAGCTTTAAAATTTCTTGGCTTTCTTCCACCCAATATTTAGCTTTTGGAGCTCTATTATCACCAAATATCATATCAGAAAATGTAAGTAAATCATAACTATATAATGCTATGAAAGGAGACATCCCTATTGACAAGTGAAAGGTGGTGTTGTAGCAAAACTCACCCAAGTGTAGCCATTTTGTCCAAGCTTTTTACTATTCTCCCACTTAGTTTCGGAGGTACCCTTCCAACCATTTATTCACCATTTGTGTTTTTCCATTAGTTTGGGGATGGTAGCTTGTACTTGGATTCAACTGAGTGCCCACCAATTTGAAAATTTCTTGCCAAAAAGCACTCATGAATCTACCATCTCTATCACTCACAATGCTCTTGGGGAGCCCATGCAATCTGAATATTTCTTTGAAAAAAAAGTCAGCCACTTATGCAGCACTAAAATAGGATGTAACAGAAAATAAATGAGAAAACTTAGTCAATATATCCACTGCCACATATATTCAATCCTTGCTCAAATATTTGGGCAAACCGGTGATGAAATCCATCGATATACTATCCCATTTTTGCTTTGGAATGGGCAATGGTTGTAATAAACCAGCTGGGTATGTGAGATCTGATTTGTTTTGATGAAATACCTTAAATTCATTCACATAATTCTAAACAAATTCCTTCAGCCCCTTCCAATAGATCCTTTTCCTTAGTTGCCTATAGGTTTTGAACATCCTCAAATGTCCTGCCAGTGGGGAATCATGTGCTTCCTGCAAAACTTTGTACTTAAGCTCTGAATCTCAAACCAAAAAAATTCTGCCATTATAGTATAACAGCCCATTCAAAATTATGTATTTATCATCTCCCATGAGTCCATATAATACATCACAATAAAACTTATCTTTGGCATATTCAATTAGTAGCATGTCTTTCCAATTTTTAGCAATGTCCATGAGAGAAAAAGGAGGTCTTCGAGATAATGCATCTGCTACAATGTTATTATTTCCTTTCACATATTCAATATCAAAATCATAAGCTTGTATCTTTCTTACCCACTTTTGTTTCTTTTCATCTAGATCCTTTTGGGTAAGGAAGTGTCTTAGACTATTGTGGTCATTTTTCACCACAAACTTGTTGCCTACCAATTATTATCGGAATTTGTCCAAGGCATGCATGATGTCCAACATCCCTTTGTCATATATGGAGTAAATCTTTTCATGAGGCTGCAAATTTCTTCTCTCAAAGGATATAGGGTGTTGGCCTTGCTTTAGGACAACCCCTACTCCTCCACCTGAGGCATCACATTAAACAACAAAAGGCTTAGAAAAATTAGGTAATGCAAGTATGGGACAACTAATCATTACCTCTTTAATTTTTTGGAAGGCCTTTTCAGCCTCTTCATTCCACTTGAAAGCATCCTTCTTAGTCAAATCAGTGAGTGGAGAAGTCAACTTGGAGAACCCTTTCACAAACTTCTTGTAGTATGTACATATTCCAGTGAAGCCTCTTAATTCTGTGATGTTTTTTGGTGATGGCCATTCTGTGATGTGCACTTTCACTCCATTTTTCCCAATAAAGTTCCCAAGATATAACATTTCTTTCATCCCAAATTAACATTTAGACACCTTATCATACAAAGACTGTTCTTGCAAATTTTTCAACACAATCTCTAGGTGTTGCAAGTGCTCTTCCCAAGTTTTACTGTAAATGAGAATATCATCAAAGAAGACTAAAATTAACCTTCTAAGCTTCTTGCAAACTATTCTATTCATACATGCTTGAAATTTAGCTGGAGCATTAGTCAATCCAAATGGCATAACAAGAAACTCAAAGTGACCTTAATGATATCGAAAAACAGTCTTTTGCACATCTTCCTCCATTCAAATTTGGTGATAACCAGATCTAAGGTCAATTTTGGAAAAGTAATTATATCCAAATAGATCATCCATGAGCTCATAAATTCTAGGTATAGGATATCTATTCTTGATGGTTTTCTTGTTCAAATCTCTAAATTCTATACACATCCTCAAAGTTCCATGTTTTTTCTTTACCAACACTACTGAAGAAGCATAAGGGCTAGAGATTGGTCTAATGAGTCCCACATATAAGAGTTATTGAATTCCATTCTCAATATCATCTATGAAATTCTTGGGATGTCTATAAGGTGGTATCTGAATGGGTGAAGCACTGTCCTCCAAAACAATTTTATGCTCAACCCCCCTATCAGGTGGTCTACCATGTGGAAGATCTCTGAAAACTTTTTCATATTTGTGAAAAAGTGTCTCTATCTCCTTTGGGTGTTTAAAAACTCTGATTTTTTGGCTTTGGAGAGGTGATATAACATTAATTATCCCATTCTATATCACCATGCCTCAATATAGATCTCATACTATTGCAATTTTCTACCTGTTTTGGGTAAGTGTGCTTCCCTCTCACAACCCTTAGTACACCTGTAGAATGTTGAAATTTCATATCAGGAATTTGATAATTTACTAAATGATCTCCTATAGAATATAGCCATTGCAATCCCAATACTACATTAGTATTAGCAACATCAACCACATAAAAACTATCAACAAAAGTATAGTTACCTATGGTGACTTACAGCTTTGGAACCCATGTGTTGCATTGCATTGTGTTGTGACCTGGAATGAAAAATGTGAATCCATCAAATGATTCAATTTGTATATATATTTTCTCCACCATCTCTTCATCAATGAAATTATGTGTATCTCCTCCATCTACCAAAACTGAATCTCTTTGTCCCAATACCACACCCTTGCATCGAATAGTGTGATAGCGAGGCACTGTTGAAAGTACTGCCATTCTTGCTTTGTCCGGTGAAGGCTGATTTTCTTCTTGTTTTTCTTCTTCAGCTGCTATCTCATATGCCTCCTCTTTATCTGAAATGTTCCCTTCTTCATCCATACCCCCTTCATACTCATCATTATCAACAAATACTTCTATGTATTGAGATTTTCCTTTAGCGCATTTATGCCTCAGTGTCCATGGTTGGAAGCATCTGAAGCACAATTTTTTCCTTCAAAGTTCATCCCCATTTTTTCCTTATTTCTTATTATTTATAGATGTATCTCTTTTCCAAAAATTCTTATCAGGTGCATCCTTTTTCCAAGGCTTTCTTTCAAATATGAAGTTAGGCTTGGGAGTAAATCTTGTTCTAGGAAGCACATTTTGAAGATCTTTAGTCAAGATGATTGCATCATTCAAGTTAGTAGGCTTGTGGGATTTTAACAAACCTTTTAAGGGATCTTCCAAACCTTTAGTGAACAAAAATACTAACCTTCCCATAGATAATATACTCAATAGGAGTCCCTACCTTCTTCAATTGTGCTAGTTCTTTGAAAGACAATTATGTATCTTTTTGCTCAAACTTTTCTAATACCCTGTCAACAAATTCCCCATATGTTTTAACCTGATCATGACCCAAGGTTTTAAGGACATGGAACCACCATTCATTGGAATATCCATCCAAGTACAAAATATCCATTTTTAAAGCATCTTCTTCCACCATTGGATTCAACTGAAAATACACATCCAATTTCTTCACCCAAGTGTTAGCAGAACTTTGAGATGAACCATAAAAAGTAGGGAGTGGAACTTTACCTATGGCACAATTCAATTCTTTGTTTTGGTGTATATACTTATTGTTCTCCTTATTTTTGATTTTTTTTTCCATGGTGAAGTACTGCTCAAATGTTATACTTCTCCTACACTCTTCATCCAATTTAGCCCATTCTTTTGTTATTGTATCAATTTCAAATTGAATGTTAGTCTCTTCTTTGGGAATAATAAATTTAGGTGCAC
This sequence comes from Pseudotsuga menziesii, assembly GCA_001517045.1. Taxonomy (NCBI): domain Eukaryota; kingdom Viridiplantae; phylum Streptophyta; class Pinopsida; order Pinales; family Pinaceae; genus Pseudotsuga; species Pseudotsuga menziesii. The sequence continues at coordinate 401,892 of LPNX010305488.1, forward strand.
TAGGCCTTGGTGTGATCTGAAATTTATGGGCTCTATTATGAGGTCTTGTTGGTGAGAAAATGTTCTCACCCATTGTCTTCTTTTCCCCTGATTGAGAACTACCACTATCTCCTATTATCCCTTTGCTTCCCATTTGACTAGCCATCAATTCGAATCATTTTTCTATATTTTGGGTCATGTCCTTGGATATTTATTCAAACAGTGGTTCTATAAGTTTTAGATACTCCATTTTCTCCTTAGTGTAGTCTTCTCCCTCGTGAGCCATAGCTTTAGTCAAAGGTACCTTTTTTTCTTCTAGTTCTTCTTCTACAAGCCGAGTAGCTTCCAATTCAGATTCTAAGGGTGGTATTTTATTGATTTAAATCCTTTTTAAAACCATAAGTTTACAATTCCATGCTCTTATACCACTTGTAATTTCTTGTTTTTAAAATTTTTACCAAAATGCCCAATTTTCCAATTTTTTCACAATTTTGGCTCTTGACTAGTTTTAGTGTCTTGGTCTCCAAATCAGCCCAATTGATCCCAAATATTTAGAGAAGGTGTATGAATGATATAATAACTTAATTATTATGTTCATTTATGTATTATTTCCCTCCAATAACTTCTGCAAGTCTATACTAAATTCTGAACAAGATAGATGATTTTACTCGCAATTTTTGGCTCAAATCCCCCTGGGGTAAGTGGTAGAAATGGATTCCAAAATATGCATTTAACCAATAAAATTCTTAAATTAAATAAGGGTATGTGTATAATACATTATAATAGACTCATATGCATAAACAATCAACCTCGTATGGCTGTTATCACTTCTTTCAATCAAATATAAAAAACTAGTTTTGGACCCTTGGGGAGATGAGGTATAGTTTGCTCCAATTGCTATGAAATTCGACCCAGTGGACACAAATTATTAGTTACTGAACATGAAACACATAATAAAATTTAATTAAATTCCATTCATTCATAAATCATCAATGTTTTATACATCCATTCGAATCCATCAATATTACAAGAGTTTACAACAAGGTAGTGGGGAAATGACACTGTTTCTTCATTATTGAGCAATAATACATGAGATTTCTTGGACCTTAGAATTGAGAGATTTATGAAATTAAATATAATATAATTTACATCAGAATACAAAATACTATAGCAAGATAATATCCCTCAAAGAGATGAATAGCTCACCAAGTGCGCCTCACTCCATAGAGCTGAATTATGGTGAGAAAACTTGAGATGAAAGAAAGAACAAGCTGAACTTGATATTCCCACAAGCTGCTATAGATTGCACATGTAAATTATGAATCCATTTAATATCCTTTAAATACCTTATTGGCCTCTCCAAACACCAACTAGGATGGGAATCTTTCACCCTCGAAATTGGCTAAGGCATGAACTAGTCATCCACTAGGTCTCTCTCTTCACAATAACAATTTTCACAAATGATCAAAAGGGAATTCTTATGGATGGTCCCTGAATTTTATAAAAAATATTGGTCTTATAAGGTTCCAAATCCATCCATAAACCAAATTCAAGTTGAATTGGTGTGGCTGCTCATGCTATTCCATGTGGCCTCTCTCTTCACCTTCCCTCTTCTCCCAAATTCGAGTAGGAGCCTCTTGGCCTTCTCCAACTCCCATGAGTGCCATCTAAGATGATTTATTCAGGACTGGCATGTTAGATATTTCAGAAATTAGCCTTCATATCTGAATTTTGTCATAACTGTCATAGAATCTCCATCATTGGTGTCATAGATGTCATACATGTAAGGGGAATCTAGCCAAGTGTCCATGAAACTCCTATTTGGCTCTTGCTCTCCCCATGTAAGTTACAAATCATCCCAAATTCGACCTATGAAGTATATGGAAAATTTTATTAACCTTATATTCCATCCAAAAAAATTAGGCTTCCCATATATTTGGGATTGCAAGAGGAGAATGCCATTTAACATAGAAATTCTAGCTTGAGTGGGCCCCATAGTCTCCATGTGTCTCCATTCTCCATAGCCATTTCATTTTTCACTTGAATTCATTTAATTAACTACATTAAATAAATATTTATTCCTTCTAATTTCTAAACGCAATTTATTATCTCCCTTATTTGTTAGAATAATCAACCCATAGCTACCTACCTTAGACATTAATTAAATCTTTTTTGTCTTATTACCTAGTCTCCTAGATTCCACTCTATGCTAGTTTCCTTCTACGTGTCATAGAAGTCAACACTTGCTAAAATTGAGTCATGGAGTGCTTGGAAAACCTCCTGGAAATCATATTGAGCATGCTTTCTTTATTCCAGATCCTCCAAAGCGCATATCTGTGTTTTCTGTATAGCTTCCTGCTTTATTGAGAATTAAGGCAAAAGGAAAACCTAGACTAGGTGTAGTTGACTTGTTTTTTTCCCACATCATATTCCATCATTTTCTCCTAATAAAATCATGTATTAGTTTTATTTCCATCCCTTATTAGCTTTCCTACTTGACTTAGCCAATTCATGAGCATCTTAGTGGATTTGGAAACTACTTTATGCACCTATCGAGGATTTGACTAGATTTAGTAAGCCTACTTTTTGACTATTTCAAATGGCATCCTTATGCATTTGAATCTCTCATGTAATTATATATTGCAGCAGCCTATTACTTCACAAGTTTGGCTATTGTACACTTATTCAATACAAATTAGTGTTATGCTCCAATTTCAGTCTCCTTTGATGTTAATTTTGCATGTTTGATTAGCAATTTTGTGAGTGTAATTGTTCTATCAATTGGGTTCAATTTCCACATGGTATCAGAGCCTTTGTAGATCGATTTCTCTCCTTCCATATTGCTATTTTAGGTTCGACATCTTGACTAGGAGTATATTCTGTTGACTGAAGGGCACAATTTCTGAGCTATGGACCAATCTTAGAAGATCATCTTGACTCCATTTAATTTATTTGAATGGAAAGTTGATATGGAGATATTGTTGAGAGAAAAAGGTCTCTATAGGGTTACTATGGAAACTGAGGTATAGCCCAATGCAACTGCAGAGAAAATCAAATGGCACAACAGGAGGGATGAGGCTTATGGTCTTTTATGTCTAAGCATTTCAAGAGACCTCCTCTTCCATCTTGATGGATTGACATCACCTAATGAAGTGTGGGAGAAGCTTGTAGAGATTTTTGGTAAGACAGACGAGATGAGAGGACATCAAATCAAGAATGAGATGATCTCCTTGAGTCCCAGTAGCTTTGAATCCTTGCAACTCTATTTTTCCAAGTTTAAAGCCCTTGTTTTGTAGCTAAAACAGTGTGGAATTGAAAAGAAGGAAGAGCAACTAGTTTTGGCCATACTCTCAAAGCTTGGCCCTGACTATTCAGTGTTAGTTTCGACCTTCCATGCCACCAAGTTGACAACTCGAGCTTGGAAGATGCCTAAGCTTGCAGATATCATGGAATCCCTCACATAGGAACAAGATAAGTTGGTGATGATGGGCACCATCAAACCTTCCAAAGATCAAGCTTTGGTTGCTAGAGATTCAAGGGTGGATTCAAAAAGAAAGAAAAAAGCTAAAAAGCCACCTGAGCAAAAGAGAGACAAGAACAAGTCTCAAGAGGAGCCCCAAGGCTCCAAGAAGAACTTCTAGAAAAAGAAGAACAAAGGAGAAATGAGCAAGTGTGCATACTGCAGTAAGGGCCATCATCCTGAGAGCTCTTGTATGAAGAAGCAAATTGACATGTTGACCCAACTCCTAGAGAAGAATAACATCTCCCTTCCTGATTGCTCAAAGAAGAGGGAAGGAGGATCAAATTCAGAGGACAGAGAGAGAGTACATGCCTTGGTTGCTGGCACATCAAGCTCACCTAGATTCATCATAGACTCTGGAGCTTCTAGACATATGGTTTTAAAAAAAGATGCATTCTCCTCTCTTGACATGTCGAAAGGTCCACCAATAGTTTTGAGAGATGACTCTCTCACTGACAGTTTGGGAAAAGGAAGGATTGATCTTGACCATGGTAAGTTCAATAATGTGTTGTATATTCTAGGTCTTGCCTCTAATCTCTTGTCAGTGTATCAGATGACTCACACTGGGTCTCCAAAGAAGGTCATATTCTCCCCTAATGATGTTGAAATCACTGAGATTTTGAATGGTAAAGTCATAGCAAAAGGTGTTGTTGATCACACTTCGAAGGTATACATGTTTTCCCATTTTCTAACCTAATTAAACCCCTTTGCTCTTTTGATTCATGCTAGTGAGGCAAGAAAGCTTTAGCATGAAAAATTTGGCCATATTAACTACAAGTATCTTTCTTATTTGAGTGAAAAATATATGGTCATAGGGTTACCAAAGATCAAGTTTTCCAAGGGAATCTGTCAAGGTTGTATCCTAGGAAAACACCTAGAGCACAAATTTGAGAGAGCTAGTCATGAGAGAACCTTTGCACCTCTTGAGTTGATCCATAGTGACATTGCTGGTCCATTTCCTCATATGTCCATGAGTCAAGCCAAATATGCATTGACCTTCATAGATGACTTTTCCAGGTATTGTTGGGTTTACTTCCTATAGCATAAGTCTGAAGTTTTTGATCTCTTCAAAGTCTTTAAGGCCTTGGTTGAAAACCAGTCTAGGAGGAGACTCAAGATCCTCAGATCTGAAAATGGTGGTGAGTATGTCAAGTCTGAGTTCATTCAGTATTGTAAATATGCAGGTATTCAGATGCAGCATTCGATCCCTTACACACCACAGTAAAATGGTGTTGCTGAGAGAAAGAACAAGTCACTGAAGGAGATGGAAACCTGCATGATGGAGGCTAAGACTTTGCCACCAAATTTTTGGACTGAGGCTATAAAGTATGCATCCTACATCCAGAATAGGGTGCCTCATAAGCAGCTTGACGGTATGACTCCTTTCAAATCTTGGAGTGGGCACAAGCCCATTTCAAGATTTTTGGCTCAAAGGCTTGGGATAGAATTCGAACTGAAAAGAGAAAGGTTTTGCAGCCCCAAAGCCAAGAGTGCCTATTTGTTGGGTATTTTGAAGATTCAAAAGGGTACAAGATGATCAATTTGAGCACTAACAAATCTTTCATTGAAATAAGTGTTCAGTTCCAAGAAGAGCCTTTAGTAGAAGTTGAAGTTGGAGAGTCTTCTTCACCACCAGATCCATTGATTGTAAGTGGAGAGACTAATGAGTTTGCTGATTCTGATATGTATGATAATGATTATTTGATTGCAGATACTGAAAATCCTACAAGACCAATCATGTAGCTGGGGAACTAGCTGGAAATCCTAGTGACACTAGGAGGACTGAATCTCAGTTTGAAAGTGCCATGTGTATGAAAGATCCTTTATTTGGTGAGAAGTGATATTTGATGGTTGAATTAGATCCAAAGACATATGGAGATGTACCACATGATCCAATATGGCAAACATCCCTGAAAGAATAATTCAACTCGCTCCAGAAGAACAACACTTGGGAACTGGTTGATCTTCCCCTAGGGAGGAAGTTAGTTCAATGTAAGTGGGTTTTCAAGACTAATTTTGTTGCTGATGGTTCACCTTTGAAATATAAGGAAATATTGGTAGCCAATGGCTACTCACAAGTACATGGTATTGAATACAATGAAACATTTTCACCAGTGGGAAAGATGGACTCCATAAGGCTAGCTTTAGCCATTGCAGCTTCGAAGTAGTGGGAGGGACATCACATGGATGTGAAGTGTGATTTCCTAAATGGATATATCGCTGAAGATATTTACATGAAGAAACATGAAGGGTTTGTTTCTAATCCATATTTTGTGTGCAGGTTAAAGAAATCATTGTATGGGCTCAAGCAAGCCCCCAGGGCTTGGTATGCCAAGATTGATGACTTTCTGCTGTCATTGAGTTTTGTTCGATGCAAGTCTGATCCTAATGTTTATTTGAAGCTGATTCATGTTTATTTTATGATTATTGTCTTGTATGTGGATGAACTTTTTATTATAGGAAGTTCAAAGAAAGATATTGCCTCCTTGAAGGATGCAATGAACCATGCATTTTCTATGACAGATTTGGGATTGTTGAGCCAATTTTTGGGTCTCTAAGTTGCTCAATCCCAACATGGAATAAAAGTACATCAGTCCAAGTATGCCTTATATTTGCTGAACAAGTTCAACATGAAATATTGCAAGCCAAGAAAGACTCATTTCCTTTCAGGAGTTAAGCTTGAAGAAGCAGGTTCTTTTCCTATGGTAAATAATACACTGTATAGGCAGTTGATTGGGTGTTTGCCTTATCTTACACACACTCAACCTGATCTATATTATGTAGTTAGTGTGGCTTCAATATACATGTATCAGCCTCATTAGATCCCTTGGAGAGAAGCCAAAAGGATCCTTAACTTTGTTCAAGGAACAAGAACTCATGGGATCTTCTACAAAGCTAAATATGATCTTGATTTGATTGGGTTTACTGAAAATGATTGGGTAGGTGACAACACAGATAAAAATTCAACATTCGGATATGTGTTCATGCCTGCAGAAGGACCAATTAGCTGGTTAAGCAAGAAGCAGAGTGCCATAGCATCTCATCTATAGAAGCAGAGTATAGAGGAGTTGTAAATGCAACAACTCAATGTTTGTGGTTGCAGGGAATACTTGGAGAATGTGGTTTCGAATCAGAGTTTTCAACTATTATCTACTGTTATAATTAGACCACCATTCAAATTTGCAATGATCCAGTTCAGAGACAGTGAATCAAACACATTGAGATCCATATGCACTACATCAGACAGCTTGTGCATGATGGCACCATTCATCTACTCTTTTGTGCATCTTCAGAACAAGTAGCAGACATCTTCACCAATTTTTTTTGTGAGAAGACATTCAGTAATATCAAATCACTGTTAGGGATTGCTGATCATGCTGTGAATCATGATTGATGACAAGATATTCAAATTTTGTTTTTCTGTCCATGTTTAAGGGAGGATTTTCCCACTGGGTTTTTGCCTCTTTCCTTGGTTGAATGGACAAGCATTATGCAAAGGGTGACTAAGCCTTGTTGCTAGGCCCTACAATTTTCTGATATTTACTCATAAAGTTAAGATTAAGGGTGGGTGTTAGAATAATCAACCCATAGTTACCTACCTTAGACATTAATTAAATCATTTTTGTCTTATTACCTAGTCTCCTCGATCCCACTCTATGCTAGTTGCCTTCTACATGTCATAGAGGTCAACACTTGCTAAAACTGAGTCATGGAGCACTTGAGAAACCTCCTGGAAACCATATTTATCATGTCTTCTTTGTTCCAGATCCTCCAAAGCTCATATCTTCTTTTTCTGTAAAGCTGCCTGTTTTATTAAGAATTAAGGTAAAAGGAAAAGCTAGACTAGGTGTAGTTGTCTTGTTTTTTTTCCCACATCATCCTCCATCATTTTATCCTAATAAAAGCATGTATGAGTTGTATTTCCATCCCTTATTATCTTGCCTACTTGACTTAGCCAATTCGTGAGCATCTTAGTGGATTTGGAAACTACTTTATGCACCTATGGGGGATTTGACTAGATTTAGTAAGCCTACTTTTTGACTATTTCAAATGGAATCCTTATGCATTAGAATCTCTCACATAATTATATATTTCAGCAGCCTATTACTTCACAAGGTTGGCTATTGTACACTTATTCAATACAGATTAGTGTTATGCTCCAATTTCAGTCTCCTTTGATGTTAATTTTGCATGTTTGATTAGCAATTTTGTGAGTTTAATTGTTCTATCACTTAGGTTCAATTTCCACATTATTAACTTCCTAATTTTTCCACCCAACCTAGGGAACTAGTAGGATTGATGGAATTTTCCAGCTATGCAATTATTTGAATGGGGACATTACACAATGTATCTTAGAGGAAGGATATTTTCCAAGAAAAATATGCTCACTTATGTAAAAGTCATAGTAACAAGAATGAATCTAGAAGACATTTTATGTTAGCTCATTTTATTTGGAGGATAAAATGTAGGATGGAGAAAATAATTTCTTCTATAGGAACTACAAGTTCTCCTTTGATTTTACCTCATTTTATATGGAGGATGAAATGTAGGATGGAGAAAATAATCACTTCTAAGAGAACTATAATAAGTTGTCCTTAGTTTGTCCATAATGGCCTTTTTTTAGTTAAAAAGATATTGTTAATGTAAATGAGAAAAAAAACTTTTGAAAAAATAAATAAATAATTGTTAATATAATGTACATTTAGAATTATCTTTGGAGCTCTAGAATCTAATACCCCCCATGTTCTATTTCAATTTGACTAAAGTAGAAATTCAAATTTGAAGACTTCATGGAAAATATGTTATTATTTGTTATGTATTTGTTCAAGTTAACATCTTTCCATTTGGCCTTATGAAAAAGCATATGTAAAAGACTATTTTGAACACTATTAATAAGATGCTGGATAGTTGTAATGGCTCTTAGAACTTGATAAACCACGAACCAATAGGTGGGGAGTAGAGACCTACTACTCAAGAGATGAGAATGAAAAATGTCAAGATACAATTTTGAGGAGCCAAGTCCCTAAAATATAGGAGGGGATCTAAGGCCGACCAATTCCTAAGGGGGATTTGGGTCTTGAGTAAGACCTAGGAAAACAATTACTTATATGCATGTGTGAGAAGACGTTTCCTAGTATGTAGAAAGAACTTGTTGTGTAATCACCTTTTCTTTTGTTAGGTATTTGGCATGATTTTATTGTTTGAGCACCTTTTCTTTTGTTAGACATTTTTCATGAGTTGTGAGATTTTTTGAGCTAAGCAAGATCCAGTTCCAATTGAGTAAGAAAAATTTTTTATTGAAAGAGAGAGTTGTTGCAGTTGAAAATGCGGTGTTATCCTCTATTGTGTCATGGTTTATTCTAGGGGGTGATTGCTAAGCAAGAAGATTGGTTGTTCAATTATTTATGATTGGGTGGAACATGGTTGTTTCAACTATATTTTCTTTTCAATTGTTATAGTTTAGATATGTATAAAAAACCATTCACTCTCTACTTTGTTATTTGCATTGAACTAGTTTATATCTAATAAATTCCTTATTGCAACTAGTTATTGATTAATTTCCATTGTGTGCACATTATTCTAGTTGATTGTATAATGCCTACATGTGAGAATCTAATACTTTCTCAAAGATCTTTCAAGCTGAACTAGAGTAGCATAAGGTGTCTCAAACATCTTTCAAGCTAAACTAGCGTAGCATAAGGGGAGAAAATCTAGTTTTGTTTACCAGGAGTGACTCTTTTTCCCTACCTTAAACTGATTAATATATATATATATAGAGAGAGAGAGTTATCAATTGTAAATTTTACCTATGTTGAAAAAATGTAGTTCAGTAATTATTTTACTTTATATTAGTTGTTTAATTAAGATGGTTGAGCAAGTTAATATAAATATTAAATGCAGGAAAGATAGTTGTCCACTTCCTACAATTTATTCCCCTTTGTACCACAATTGAAAAGGTCAATATAGTTTAAACTTTATTAATAACTCAAGTTAGAGTGTAGGAATATAAACAAAAATATTGTATTTTCCAAGCAGATTAATTGTATAATAGAGATATATCACATTATAGAAGCAAAACTGAATTAACATAGTATCGAAATCCTCCCACAACCTGAGCAAAACCAACTTCTATAAGACCAATCCTTTTAATAGAAATGAAGCTATCATTTATGAGCAATGTAATATGTGAAAAGAACCCAGGTCGAGCTGACCTAAGTATCCTTGCTATCATCTAAAATCATTTAGAAAATTAACTCAAAACGTCGACAGACCGGGGAGGGGTAGATGCGATACATTATTTTCTTATACAATCTTGAAATAAAAGCATGCAAACCAAAAGAAGAAATTGTGTTAAACCCTAAAAGGCTAATTCTATCTATACGACCCCTTAGGCCAATGTTTCGGAATTGATATTAACACATCTCAAAACCATAAAATCATAAATCATGTTAAAAAGAAACATATCGATTTAAGTCATGGAACCTTTACATAAATGGCGAATCCTAGGTAGGGATTTTAATATTTCAAAAACTCTTGACTCATACATTATATACCATTAACAAGTTTATCACAAACAAAAATTTAGAAGAAGACATTATTTACACGAAAAGATGAAACCCATGGTCATGGATTAATCTGTCAAAAGCTCTTGACTCATACATTCTACACCATTAACAAGTTTATCATGAACCAAAATTTAGTAGAAGGCATTATGCACAGGAAAATATGAAACCCATGGTCATGGCATGTGCTATAGTGTGATTTTCCCTATGCAAAACTATTTTAACCCCTTTTTGCTCACTATGACCTTGATGCTCTAATGGAACCCCTTAAAAGTCATGTTTATATATATACGCAAGTGACAAGTCTACAAGCCATGTATATACAGCTTGGACCACCAGGAAATGTGATAAAAAACAAAAATTATTTGTAGCTTCCCCCCACTAAGTAACGAAGGACTTGTACCTTGACCTTCAATATGTCGGGAAATGCTTTCATTCAACCCTTCACCTCCTATTGAAGGACTATATATTGAGCTACTATGAAGCATTAGAGAGGGGAGAACTTGGAGAGAAAATTTACTATAGTGGAATTGTGCCCCATTCTTATGTACTTGAGTCTGCATCCCTTTGTCCTTGAAGAAACCATTAATGTTATTTCCTAAAATTGTGTTGATCTTTGTGATATTTCCTTTGTATGGAGGATTTAAGTGGTGGAGGCCCAAGTGGAGGGACTCAGTTTCTTGATTTCGATGAGGTGCCGACAAAGTTTGTTATCTTTATCTATGTTCATATTAATAGAAAGATCCATTTTTCATCCATTGCATGTGTAATCATAAATATTTTCCATACATGGATGTATTTACTTTGATTATGTATTGGAATATAACATGCTATATTATATTCTAACACTTTACATGTATCATGCTTGTATATCTTGTTTTTGTCGAGGGAAATGTGTGGGTACAATTTTGATTCAAAGCTCAACAAGGATCTACATCGAACGTCCAAAATAAGGTACACCCCCTTAGTCCCTTAGTGTTAGATTCACTTGTATTATTAGGATGATTGGAAATGGGTTTATTTCTGGCTTCATCATGTCTGTTGTGGTCCACCCCAAGCCATAGGATATATTCTATGTAACAACATGGTCATGTTAGCTCCATTATTTATATATGAAACTTGGATGATAAAAAATTCACGACAATGGTCATAATAAAAATACAACTACAACATAACAGGGTTTTGAAAACCCCAATTTATAATCAAAGACAAAATAATGAATAGAGACTTTGTCTATCCCGGTCAAGTCGTTTAAACATCAAGAAGGCTCGATGAGCCATAATAAATGGACTTGAAAAAAATATAGACAACCATTAATAAACCAAGAAGTAAACCTATGCCATCCTCAATAGAACAACCATGAGAGGGCACCCAAAACTGTCATGACAACATTTTGGAATAAGAACCTAGAGTATCTATTAAGTTTTTCACACTATTAGCATCTCGGTCAGGAACACTGTGCCTTTGTATACCCTACATAAAAACCAAAGGAAACCGGTTATTCCATTATCATTTGATAAGGAATAAAAATATTGAACAAAGAGACAATTGTAACATTGTCCAGGACAATCCTTAATACATGTAGAAAGGGTGCAATGCATGATCTCCCAAATAATATCTTATGCATGCTCACTTGAATACCTCCAAATCATGTAACAATATATCAACATTTTAATAAAGGAAGAGCCTAGACATTAAGTTTAAAAGCAATAAATCTAAAAATATATGAAAAATTTATTAGTTGTACATGGTGCCTCTGGAAGTAGTAATTTGGCTTCTCCATCTGATGTGTTTCTTGCATGCAAAGAGGACCCATAATTAAAATGAGAATCCGAACAAAATAACTAGTATTATAATGCAATAAAAAATACATACAGGAACAACTGGAAAGTGCATCAAATAATCCATGATAATAAGGTCACCATCAATCCCAACACATATATAGTTCAATCAGGACTTACCCTCGTAGCCAGGCATATGGCACAATGAAATCCTAATATAGTTGATAGAATCAGAGAAGCAACAACAAACCATGTGGGCCATTATTTATCCTTCCAAATATTCCTTCAAAATAACTTCTATCATACAATGCCAAATAACAAGTTTCCAACCATAAAAAGCTCAATTAATACAATGGTCTCTCGAACAATTCTTTATTAGAAATCAATGTGTGGTAATAGTTAGTATTTGTTAAATTTTATCATTTAAGCTAGCATTATCTTAGGATCTTTAACTGAGAGAATAACAAGCACATCAATCAAACACAAGTGACAATAGACACAAAGATTTTACTCAAGGAAACCATAAAGGAGAAAAACTCACAACTTCCTCAGAGATAGAATCAACACCAAAAGAAAAAACCCAAAACAGTAAGATGATCTCCTGATAGCAGTAGTCTCTCTCCCTCTCTTGTCCCAGCTACTTCTTCTCTCTTAGCTATGCGCTACAACTGAGTGTGAATGAATTTCTAATAAATAGAGATACTCACTCTCTATTTATACTAATTCTCGACTTGACAATAACTCACTAGGGCCGACTTCTCTAGGAGAGTCTAATAACCCTAGGGCCCCACAACTGCGGGGACTTTAACCCTTGATCAATAGGAAGGGTTACCCTCTATGAATTTACATGACTTGTTTGCATTATTGAATCTCCCGATAAGAACATCGGGGAATGACATGACTCAATTACATTACAAATACTTCCCGGAATAAACATCGGGGCACAATACATAAAATATACAAGTGAATACATTCTGAAGTTACAAATACATCAACACTCCCTCTTAACTAGGAAGGTATTCTCTCCACACAATTTATCAGCATAGGTCTTCTTCTCTGTATCCACTGGGATCATCATCGAGTTCTCCTCATCTTCATCTTCAAGTCATCTTTATCTTCAAGTCATCTTCATCTTCAAGTCATCTTTATCTTCAAGTCATCTTCATCTTCAAGTCATCTTCATTACTGGATCTGGATCATCACTTGATCTGGATTATCACTGTTGGATCTGGATCATCACTAGATCTAGATCATCACTAGATCTGGATCATCATCATTGGATCTGAATCATCATTGGGTCATCATCACTCGATCTAGATCATCACTGGGTCATCATGACTGGTGCTATCTCTCAATTCTTCTCGTCATAGGAAGTTCTACAGAGCCAGCCCTTTTTCATGCTGGTTGTAGGCCTAGCCTCCATGTAGGTCTTCTTCAGTGCTTATATCTGACCCTAAGTCAGAATGGCCTACCCAGCACTTACATCTGACCATGAGAGGAACACATCCAACAACCATGTCAAAAAAGCACGCCCATCACTCACATTTGACCATGGGAGGAACACATCCAAGAACCATGTTAGAAAGGTCCAGCACTAACATCCCATCATGGGAGGAACACATCCAAGAACCATATAAAAAAGGCTTAGCACTTATATCTGACCATGGGAGGAACAAATCCAAGAACCATGTCAGAAAGGCACGTCCAACACTCACATCTGACCATGGGAGGTGTTAGCACTCTGTTTTTAATAGTTGATTTAAAGGGCTTGACAGAAGTTCGGTAAGGGTCCCAGCCCATCAAATTTCATGTGACCACCCTTCAGCGATGAAAGCGGCAGGTGTATTGAAGCATTGGGCATGATTCATATTCAAGGGCTGCAATTGATCGGAGGTGGATCAACGGTTATGAACCGCTTCGTACGAGCAAACTTGCGTGATCAAATCTTTTGTCTCGGATTGCGAAACGTGTTAAAGACCGGCGGCTTTCAACGGTTGAGATGAAGCTTGGGGAAGATCTATGGCCTACAATAATTTCGCACTCCATACTTGTGCAGATAAAGCTGCAATATTAAATCACGAAAAGGGGTAAAGGTCGCAAAGATCAACGGCCGCGATGAAGAAGAGGATAGATCTACTGCTATGGTTCATTTAGCAAGGAAAAATAGCATGGATGAATATTTGAGTTCTCCATTGCGAAAAAGGGTGGGGCCCACTCTGATCGATGGCTATAGAAGGGTCAATCTCGATCGACGGCTCAGGACGTATCATGATCCAAACTTCCCATGGTGTTAAGAAGAGAAAGGTTGGCGGCAAGATGAATGAAACATGGACGGTGGATATGGAAGATTATTTTGATCGGACAACTAAGAAAGACTCCCGAGGTGCAGATCTCCCACCCAGTGTGGAAATGGTAGCAGAATGGGGCGTTCACATGTCACATCTCCATGATGCTTGTCTATAATTGTAAAAACGCGGCGATAGTACACTCCCTGCACTGTTAACGCCAGATGGTGACTTGTAACAATTTTTTATTCTATAGTCTCAGCATTAGGATTGTATGAAAATGCTCTTGATAGAGGGAGAAAGGAGTTAGTGAATTGGATTGGGAAACAATCCCGGGCTAAGGCTCCCATTGGTAAAGCTTGATACCTATGTATGAATAAATTGCAGTTAAATACTGTTACTTACAGTAGAGATTCATGTGTTGTTGTTTTCCCTAATAAGTACTTTATTTTACGTGTAAATGTGTTTCCTGTTTCCACTCCATTTTGTTTATTGCTTTTCATGTCTACAACATAGGGTATAGTGGTTTGAAATTCATACTTGTTATGCTCTGACTGCTATTTCAAGCATTCAACAATGGTTCTTCTAAAGTTGCATGGAATTCATCTCGCCAATGCTCCATGTGATGGACTATCCCTCCTTGTCCTCTCAATCGCCCGCTAAAATATCCTTATTGGGGAATCAACAACTATCTTGCCTCCGTTTGCTACCTTTCTTCATTCTTTCCATTTGTAATTGTTTCTTGCACAGGTTTCAAATCCATTTTCCCATGGTCCCTTGCCCCTGATAATCCCACGATGCACCTTCCTCAACATACTTTGCCCCATTCAGTATCATAGCCCCCTGATTATGCTGATTGAAAACCCCATGCAGAGTAGACTCTAGTGACACATAAGATTGACAACCTTATGTGTAGGTACTCCAGTGACCAACGAGAGATCCCTCTTTGACTGCGTAGGGCCGGAGGCGCAACCTAAAGTGGTTTTGCTGTTACTCGAGAGCGAGCCTTCCGCAACCTTTGGCTCATTTCTGGTGCTAACAAACTGGCGCCGTTGCCGGGGATGAGATTGAATATCATCCCTGGGAAGAACGACAAAGATTAAAAGAATAAAGAGTTTCTGTGGGAAAACATAGATTCTTACATGTGAAAAAGGTTGTATCATTTGCCCCGGTGACTCCACTGAAAGATTCTGGAAGGTGACTCCATTGAGGAGACCAGTGGTCAGAAATAAAAATATGGGGAGAGGTGTCAAATCTTCCATGGATTTTAATGAAGGGTTTAGATTTGACTATTGATGGTGAACAATGGTCAGACATTAAGAAGTTCATGTCTCTTTTCACCTGGCGACTCCATTTGCAAAGGATCCACTCTTCATAATGTTCTATGGCTGCTCCACTGTCAAACAGGGTTGCAAAGTTTGAGGAGCTGATTCAGTTTCTCCACCATCAAGATGACTTCTCGGGCTGCAAGGTATGCTCCTATGAATCTTGCTACCATTCCTGGTTATCCCAATAAAATACCTCTGGTAAATTGGCAAATGGTTCTTCCAAGATTCAATGGTGAAAAGGGTGATGAGGCTGCCATTCATCTATTTAGATTTCATAAGCATATACATAAGCTGGGAGTGGGATGGCATGAAGATTCTTTAATGAAACTCTTCATGTTTAGTTTAGAAGGATATGCAAGGTCTTGGTATGAGGGATTTCCAGCAGGGAGTTTGTCCTCCCTTAAGACTTTCATACCATATTTCATGAACATTTCAAAAGGCATTATCTTTCTTTGTTGTTACTTCAAGATTGTTGCACACACGATAGAGAGTTCATTGAAAATGTTGAAGATGAGTGTGGTGATGATCAGTATTTGGATGAAGAGGTTTTAGATATGTTACATGAATATTCATCTCAAAAAGAAAGACAAACCAATTTCTATGATATTCAAGGAATTTCCCAGCAGTTAGTACTGTCCTCCTTGACTGAAGTTGACATAGACCAAAGCTCAGAATCAACCAATTATATCTCTCTTCCTCAAATTGATGATGATTTGCAGCATTCTTGTCTTTCTTTGTGTGACCAAGAGAGAGGTTGGGACTCCCAATCAGATCCTTCCTCATATTATTCAACTTCCGAATTTTTGTTGCAAGAAGAGGCATCCCCTTCTCAATCAGAAAATTCCTTTTCACAACTGCAATCTCTTGAAAGTTACAATGCTTGTGTGATTGATTACACAGAAGATGATAATTCTGGAAAATCTCAGTCTTGTAGTCCCTCTAGATGTTCATTTTCTAAAAATGCAAGTGAAGAGAAATCAGATTTTGAGATAGTGGTTGAAGGAAGACCTCTGCATGTTGATCAAATTCATATTTCACCTAAAGACTTACATGACTATATGAAGATCTCCTTGCTTGAGGAAGATCATCAGCCTAGTGATTTGAAAGGAGATGGGTGTTCTGATTTGATTTATGAAGAATGCAATCAGCCTGTCACAATTTCTGTTAGTGAAGAAAATTTCATTGCAACCCAAGATCAAAAGTATGAAAACCTAGTGGAAACTAAACATGTTGAAAGTGATTGTTTGCCGTTGTGTTTTTTTACATTTAAGTGGTTAAAAAAGGGACTTAAACTTTCTAATCACAAACATAAATTTGATATTGTAGATGAATGTATAAATTTTCTTGGAATGGATGATGGGCGAGAAGGGCAGTTATGTAATCAATTCCAACCTTTAGAAAAACCAGCAGTATGCAATGAAGAGTTGAATAACGAAGAAGAAGATGGGGGTTCTCAAATGGATGTTTCTTTTTGTTTTTCAAATTCAGAAATTTTTTGTCAAGAAGAAATCTATTTGCTCGATCCTATTGAAGAAATGAATGTTGTTTCTGCTGAAGCATATAAAGAATATGAAGTTCTTAAATCAGGAATTTTAGATGAAGTTGTGGATTTCTCTCCTGGAAATTGTCACGTGTTTTCCTTGCATGGTTCTTTTGAAGATCAGTTTGACAGCGTGCAAGGGAATTTATAGTTGGGACAGCCTTCTCATGGTAAGCAAATGACAGAGTTTTGTGAAGGTTGTCATGTTTTTCATGATCTAGTGGTAGAGTTGATGGAGAATCTTGGCAGTGGTAATGGATGGTTATATCTCTACTATAAAGATCAATTTCTTTATTATAACTTTGTGCCATTAGGTCCTTCAGTTATGGTTTTTGTCAAGCATGAAGAAAAAGTTGGTTTATGGGATCAGTTGCTTGATTGGCTTCACTGGAAGTCTGATTTGACTTAGTTGGACTTGTGTCCAAAGTTAGGTAAAGTAGGTAGGAGAAAATAAGCTCAGTTGTTATCGAGCATTTCCTTCATTGTTGTTTTTAGTTTGTTTTCATTTTCAGTTACCAGCACAGGTTTATAGTCACCAACATGATTTGCAAGAGTGGCACGAACTCACTAAAATAGTAACATGGAGCGGAATGGAGATGTCCAGGGAAGACTGAAGGCAGCCCAATGATTTCGGCACTTGGTCTATGGGGGTTCTTTGCTACTTCGCTGGGAAGATAGCATCCCTCATGGAGCCAGTTGTTAACACTCCATTTTTAACAATTGATTTAAAGGGCTTGACAGAAGTTTGGTAAGGGTCCCAGCTCCTCGAATTTTATGTGACCACCCTTCAACGAGGAAAGCGGCAGGTGTATTCAAGCATTGGGCATGATTCATATTCAAGGGATATAATTGATAGGAGGTGGATCAACGTTTATGAACCACTTCGCACATGCAAACTTGTGTGATCAAAGCTTCTATCCTGGATTGCGAAACGTGTTAAAGATCGACGGCTTTCGAAGGTTGAGATGAAGCTTGGGGAAGATCTACGGCATGCAATAATTTCTCACTCCATACTTGTACAGATAAAGCTGCAATCTCAAATCATGAAAAGGGGTAGAGGTCGCAAATATCAACGACCGCGATGAAGAAGAGGACAGATCTATGGCTATGGTTCATTTTGCAAGGTGAATTAGCACAGATGAATATTTGAGTTTTCCGTTGCAAAAAAGGGTGTGGCCCACTCTGATTGATGGCTGTAGGAGGGTCGATCTCGATTGACGGCTCAGGACGTATCACGATCCAAACTTTCCATGGTGTTCAGAAGAGAAAGGTTGGCGGCAGGATGAATGGAACGTGGATGGTGGATATGGAAGATTCTTTTGATTAGACGGCTAAGAAATACTCCCAAGGTGTAGATCTCCCACCCAGTGTGTAAATGACAGTGGAAGGAGCGTTCACACACCGCATCTCCATGATGCTTTTCTATAATTGTAAAAACATGGCGATAGTCCACTCTCTGCACTGTTAATGCCGGATGGCGACTTGTAACAGTTTTTGATTCTGTAGTCTCACCATTTGGATTGTATAAAAATGCTCCTGATAGAGGGAGAAAGGAGTTAGTGAATTGGATTGGGAAACCATCTCGGGCTGAGGCTCCCATTTGTAAAGCTTGATACCTGTGTATGAACAAATTGCAGTGAAACACTTTTACTCACAGCAGAGATTCCTATGTTGTTGTTTTTCCCAATAAGTACTTTCTTTTATGTGTAAATGTGTTTCCTGTTTCCACTCCATTTTGTTTATTTCTTTTCATGTCTGCAACATAGGGTATAGTGGTTCAGAATTCATACTTGTTATGCTCTGAATGTTGTTTTAGGCATTCAACAATGGTTATTTTAAATTTGGATGGAATTCATCTCGCTGATGCTCCATGTGATGGACTGCCCCTCCTTGTCCTCTCAATCGCCCGCTAAAATATCCTGATTGGGAAATTAGCATCTATCTTGCCTCTGTTTGCTACCTTTTGTCATTCTTTCCATTTGTAATCATTTCTTGCGTAGTTTTCGAGTCAATTTTTCCATGGTCCCTTGCCCCCGATAATCCCGCCATGCACCTTCCTCAACATACTTTGACCCATTCAGGATCCTAGCCCCCTGATTATGTAGATTGAAAACCCTATGTGGAGTAGACTCTGGTGACACAAAAGATTGACAACCTTATGTGGAGGTACTCCAGTGACCAATGAGAGATCCCTCTCTGACTGTGCAGGGCCAGAGGCGTAGCCTAAAGTGGTTTTGTTGTTACTCGGGAGCGAGCCTTCCACAACCTTTGGTTCAATTCTGGTGCTAATAGGAGGAACACATCGAAGAACCATGTTAGAAAGGCCCAACACTCACATTCGATCATGGGAGGAACACATCCAAGAACCATACCAGGAAATGCTTAGCACTCACATCTAATCATGGGAGGAACACATCCAAGAACCATATTGGAAAGGCTCAACACTTATATCTGACCATGGGAGGAACACATCCAAGAACCATGTTAGAAGGGATCAGCACTTATATCTGACCATGGGAGGAACACATCCAAGAACCATGTCAAAAGGGCTCAACACTTATATCCAACCATGTGGGGAACACATCCCTCATCCATGCTAGAAGGGCTCAGCACTTATATCCACCCATGTGGGGAACACATCCCGCATCCATGCTAGAAGGGATCAACACTTATATCTGATCATGTGGGAACACATCCCATAGTCTCCTTAGAATGTCTCTACACTTACATCTTATCATGTGGGAACACATCCCATAGTCACATAAGAATAGCTCTACACTTACATCTAATGATGTGGGAACACATCCCACAGTCACATCAGAATGGATCTACACTTACATCTGATCATGTGGGAACACATCCCACAGTCACATCAGAATGGCCCTCAGCTCTAGGCTAAGTATTCCTTGTAACTGACTAGGTGCCTCCATCCTCCCAGAGAATGGCCTTCAGTGCTTATATCTGATCATGTGGAAACACATCCCACAGTCAACTCAGAATGGCTCAACACTTACATCTGGCCATGGAAGGAACCAATCCTCTCACCATGTTAGAATGGATCATGGACTCATCTCTTCCCCTTGGAGGGAACCTCAATCTAGAGAACACCAAGCTTCTCCCTGAAGTACTCAAACTTCACTCTAGCTAATGGCTTAGTCAACACATCAGCTATTTGCTCGTTTGTCGCAACATACTGGAGCTTCACTGCTCCTCTCTACACCATATCCCTGATATAGTGATATTTGATCTCGATATGTTTCAACTTGTCATGGAACGCCAGGTTCTCAGGAAACTTCACACAACTTTGGTTGTCGCAATATATACAAGTAGCATCCAACTAGAGATGAAATAAATCAGACAATAGCTTCCTCAACCATACTGCCTCACAACTAGCGGAACAAGTTGTGACATACTCTACTAGCTAGTACTTCAGCTATACTCAGTGCCACGCAAGACTGCTTCCTACTAAACCAAGAGATCATACCTAATCCCATACTGAAGAAGCACCCTAAAGTGCTCTTTCTATTGATGGCACTACGTGCCCAACCTAAATCAACATAACCTTCCAGGTTATTCTTTTGATCAGCCTTATACTTGAGCCCATAATCAACTGTACCCTTTAGGTACCTCAGAATATGCTTTGCAGTAATCAATTGAACATGTCTCGGATCCGTCAGGAACTGTAATGTCCCGATTTTGACCCCGGATGCATTAAAAGGTACACGATGTATATATTGTAATTAATCATGGTGTGGAGATAAAGGCAAAAGTCCCACCATCGATTTGGTTGTGTATGTTTCATAAATAGGGATCGTTGCCAATGGTATATTGTGCTATCCGACACATTAGAGTTTTGGCATCATGTAAATATGCACATTAATTAAAATAAACCTATAGCCAGCTACGCCAGTGCAACGTTAAATGAAAAGGGCATGATTCCTAAGGTTAAAGGGGGGGATTGTCTAACCCGTGGGAGCCATTGGGAGTTTGCCATGTGTTGACCACCCATTAAACTCCTTCTGTTCGATTAGTTGAGAACATTTATGGTTGGGGAGTGGTGGGTGGTAGGACTGGCAGTATTTACCCCATGTACACTCCACCAGTGGGATCACTTTTCTCACGAGGAGGGCAGGGGGACGGTCACCACACACACCACTCTCTCCTCTCTTGGACTCACAGTTTTGGTCTTGCTCATTCTGATGCAGGGAGGTCTGCTTCCTCATGCACATCGTTTTGAATATTCTCCATCATTTTTCCCATCCTCACGTAGAGAGTCATCCTCTCACATTCTCACGCACAGGAATTCTGCGTTGTTTTTCCTCACGCAGGGAGCTGGAGAAATCGTTGCTGTCACTCAAGATTTTCGAGTGCAGGAGCCATTCACACTCGGGGCTGTGTTCCTATGTGTTCCATACCAATTTTGGTGGTAGGTGTATGTCTCCTTGCCGATTGTAGTCTACATTTATGTTTTCCCCTATCCATGCTGGGAGTTTGGCTTCTTTCCCATTTGTGGCCTATGTAATGTTTCCTTCATTTCATTGTGAGATTGGGGTTGTTGTCTTCCCCTAGTTTTGGGTTGTTGTGTATGCAAGTACCTTTTTGGGTTGCTGCTGATTTGTTTTGGCCACGCTAGGGCCAAGAACAACTCTGAGTCGTCTTGCTGACTTGAGCTTTGTTCACCTTTCATTTGGGGTTGTCACCCTGTTGTCTTTATCTCCTTCTAGAGCTGTGAAATGCTTGTTTTACTGTGTGTATGCAGTGGTTGGTCTTCAGATTATTTAGATTAGGATTAGAGGTTGAGTATGCTTGAGAAACCTAGTGTTGGGAGCCACTCAGACAGAGTTAGACTGTTGGCTTTCTTCTCCACAACCCTTGAAGAGTATTGGAAAGGGAAGTCAGGGCATTAGGGACTGTGAAGTAGAGAAAGGAATGATTCTTGGTGCTGGGTGTGTGGATGTCTTAGAAGTCAGGTTAGCTCTGGGGTAGACGTCCTTAGCTCTCCATTGAGACCACTAGCTTAGCATTTAGCCTTTCCTAGCTCCTTGTCGGCTTGATAAACACAACTGTGTTGAATTGGCTGTTTTGTGTAACCTTGGCTATGTGTAACCCTGCTTTGACCCTTATTCCTTGAGGAATCATGCCTATCTCGGGGGTGGCAGTGTTGCTGAGAGATTGATGAGCACGCTGGCCTATGGTTGGGTGGAACGTTGTAGCGACGTAGTTGGTTGTGGGATGAGATATTTATAAGATAAGTGTTCTTGTCCATTTTGTTTCT
Source organism: Pseudotsuga menziesii (assembly GCA_001517045.1). Taxonomy (NCBI): domain Eukaryota; kingdom Viridiplantae; phylum Streptophyta; class Pinopsida; order Pinales; family Pinaceae; genus Pseudotsuga; species Pseudotsuga menziesii. Next base: position 424,163 of record LPNX010305488.1, read on the forward strand.
GCATTTACATTTACTGTCTAAGGTCTAATGAATCATGATGAACATGTTGATGTTGGATTGTGTATGTTTGCTTCCACTGTATGTTGAGTAACTATGCATCCGTGTATGTTTTAAGCATCTTAGCATATTTTATGTCTTAAGCATTTTATTTTCATCTTGATATGCATGTTCTTGTTCATGGGGCTAGTTTCCTGAAAGTTTTTGATGGTTTGGTAGCATCCTCTTCATCGGTCAGAGGGTCGAGGATGTTACAGGAACTTGCTCAAGGTGTTCACAGCAAAGCAAATATCTAGTCTCGTATTCGTCAGGTACATCAAGGACCTGATCATCTGATGATACATCATAGCATCAACCGTCTCCGATGAAGCATCACTTAGAAGCTTCATATTCAATGCCATGGGTGTGGTCATGGCCTTGCAGTCCATCATCCCTAACCTCTTCAATATCTCTACTGCATACTTCCCTTGTCTGAGGGAGATTCCATCCGCATTCTTGCACAATTCCATGCCTAGAAAATAGTGCATCATACCCAAGTCCTTCATTTCGAACTCGACAACAAGCTTCCTCTTTGTATCAACAAGTAACCCATCCATACCTATTACAAACACATCATCTACATACAATAGGAGTATCACTGGGTTCCCCATATTCAACCTTGTAGTAAAGGTTGGAATCTACTTTACTTTTGGTAAATCCCAAGCTAGATAGGAAGCTCTCAATTATGTCATACCATGTCCTGGGTGCCTATTTCAAATCGTACAGTGCTTTCTTCAATTTACACACATGAGTCTCCCTGTCATGTGTCTCAAAACAGAGTGGCTGCTCCACATACACTTCCTCTTCCACTACACCATTCAAGAAAGCAGTCTTGACATCCATCTAGTGTATCTTCCATTTCATCACTACAGCCAGAGAAATTACTGATCCGATGGAAGTGTATCTCGTTACAGGTGCAAAATTTTCTTCATCATCTATTCCTTCTTTCTGGGAGAATCCACGAGCCACAAATCTTGCTTTATATTTTTCTATGCTGCCGTCTGTAGAATGCTTGATCTTGTAGATCCATTTGGAAGTTACAATAGACTTCCCCTTTGGTCCAGGGACAACATCCTAGACATCATTATTCATGATCGATTGATACTCTTCGATCATAACTTCCTTCCATTCTTTCCTTTCTACCACTTCTTCATATTCAGAAGGTTCTTTATCGATGAAGTCACATAATAAGGCTCCATAACCGGAGCAGGACCTGGTTCTTTTCCTTTCTCTGTGATTTTCTTCTGGAACCCCATATCTTTCTGCACCTTGGATAGCTTCTCATACCCAAGCAGGTTTCCTATTGTGAATATTCTTCTCCTAAGGTGGATCTATAGGTCCTTGAGGTTCTTCTATTTCTCAATCTTCTTCTTGAATTTATTCATTCATGGTTGTGTCATGAATTATGGGTACTTTTGTTTCTTCAGGTTCTTTAGCAGGTCTTTTTCTGGATTTGTTGTAAGCTGAGTCTTCGTCAAATGTTACATCCCTACTGATGTCGATCTTCTTGAATCCTCTGAAGTATATTATATAATCCTTCAAGCTTTCAAAGTATCCCACAAATATACCCTTCCTTCCTGAAGGATCTAACTTTGTCCTCTTTTCTTTCAGAATTTGTATGTACACTGGACAGCTGAATATTCTAAGATGGTTGACTTCTGGTTTCTTACTAGAAAAGAATTCTTCAAGTTTCTTGTTCTCGAGTACTCTGTGGAGTACGGTTATATACATACACTACTATTCTAGCAGCTTCTTCCCATAGATGTATGGGAATATCTTGATCATGAAGCATGGCCCTTGCAGCTTCCATGATCATTCTATTCTTCCTTTCTACAACCCCATTCTCTTGTGGATTATATGGAGTAGTTAACTCCCTCTTAATCCTTGAATATTTGCATAATGCTTTGAATTCATTTGATGTGAATTCTCCACGATTATCTGATCGAAAGGTTTTGATATTCTTTTTGGTATGGTTCTCGATCAAGGCTTTGAATTCCTTGAACTTGCTGAATACTTCATCTTTATTCTTCAAGAAGTATATCCATGTCTTCCTAGAAAAATCATCAATAAAAGAAACATAGTATACATACCCACTTAATGAACTGGATGTCATCAGGCTGCATACATCAGAGTGGATGATTTCCAAGTTTCATTTTGCCTTGCTCTCGCTACTTGGAAATTTCTTCTTTGTGTTCTTTCCTTTTGCACATCCTTTGCAGCCACCATCATGTTTTATTTGAATTTCTGGAAGACCTTCAACAACTTTGCTTGCAATTGGTAGTGCTCTGTAATGCATATGTGCAAGCCTTCTATGAAAAATTTCATTTGGTTCTACTGAGTCATGAACCAAAGCTTGTTCTTGTTGGCCCTTCAATTTGTATAGACCTCCCTCTTGTTCCCCAATCACTACTGCATCATCAATAGTCTTTCCCTTTGGCCACATGAGAACTTGGCCATCTATAAATGCAACCCTCATGCCTTTTGCATCCAATGCAGATATGGAGAGGAGGTTCTTCTTAAGTCCTGGTACAAACAAGACATCCTTCATCATCACATACTTTCTAGAGTATAGCTTATAGGAGGATTCCCCACTACCTTTTATTGGATACTGGTAGTCATCTCCAAGTTTCACCTTGTGGGGTGATTCATATTCTTATAGTTTTGCAAAGGATTCTTTGAATCCCATCATATGTTTGGAAGCCCCACTGTCTATAAGCCAATCATTGCTTCCATGTGTGATGTTTCCTGTGAGAGCAGAAATCAAGACATATTCTTCATCACTTTCTTCCTTGATTCTCTTTGTGGAAGGTTCATCATCTTCTGCAGCATGAGCATGATGTCTTCTCTTGTTTCCCTTCTTCTTGTGAGAGCTATTTTTGTTTCTAGGACAATATTTGGCAAAGTGTCCTCTTTCATCACATGTATAGCATCTGAATTTAGATAAATCTCTTCTAGTGTTATCTTTTTTGGTGGAAGTGCTTACCTTTACGGTGATGAGAGTTTCTTCTATTTTTATTGGAGTGTACTATAAGAGCTTGATATTCACTTCCCATCTTTTCCTCTCGAGCTACTATTTGAGCTTCTTCTTGTGAGCATTCTTCCCACAGTCTACTGAAATCGACTAGCTTCTTTCTGACACAGATCCCTTGAATAAAGGAGTCCCATGATCTAGGGAGACCATTAAAGGTGGTCATCACAATTTCTACATTATCTACTTCTTCATCTATTACTTCAAGCTGTTCCTTGATTTGAGAGACTCTTGAAAAGTAAGACTGGATGGTTTCTTCATTCTTGATCTTTACATTCTTCAATTGGTTTCTCAGATTCATCTTCTGATTTATGTTCTTCCCTTCAAACAATTTGGTCAGGGCATCAAACATAGCTTTAGGTGTCTTTAGGCAGAACACCTGTGGTATGAGGTGATCCTTGATTGAATCAGCAATAATCCTTTTATCCATGACCAATTTCTTCTTTTGTAAGGCCTTAGCCTCATCTCCCTCTAGAACTGGAACCTTGTTGTAATCTCATAGATCACATAAGGTTACCAATAACACATACTAAAACATATATATCTATAAATCAGAGACACTCGACCTGCTCTGCATTTTTGTTCGAGAGCTCTTTAGTTTTTCGTGCAGTCCTTGTTTTTGCTTCCTTGGCCAATGTCTTGAGGAGTTGGCCGACTTCTGTGTCAATCAACGAGCTTGCATATTTTAAGCTGATTCGAAGTCTGGAAGGATGATGCTCTTTCTTCTTCTTTGGTCTTTATGTTTCTTTTTCCTGGGTACCTGCAGTAGTTGAGGGGGTTTTGGTGATTGGTGGGTTTGAAGTCGATGGTTTTTCTGGCTGGGTGGTTGGTATGGTTGCTTCTGGTTGAGAGGATGTAGTTGGTTGAGGTATATCTGGCTGGGAATCAGGAGTGGTGGAGGTGGTGGGGATGATGATGGTGGAGGTGGAGATGAAGGCGGCGGTGGTGATGAAGTGGGGGAATGGTCGGGGGTAATGGGTTTGTCGAAAGTCGGTTGTAAGCCTACCTCAATCAGTGGGTCTATTTCTGGCAGGTTGAGGAAGTCATCCTGGGTTTCAGGGTTGATGTGTAAATGGTAGATCGGACATGGCCAATCACGTCTCCTTCTTGGTCTGTTCTGGTGAAAGTTGACGTAATGTGTCCAAAAACCCTACTGCCAGTATAGAGGGGAGCCTTGGTTTGGATTTTCTGAGCTGACTAGAACAGCTTAGGCAGCGTCTCAAATAAATCTTTGAGTTCGATGTCCTTGTCAAACTTTTCTTTCACAAACTCTGGTATCCTACTTTTGTACAAGTCGAGAGGACTGACCGACTGCTATGCCGGTGCTTGCTCTTCGACTACTAGTGTCGGCGATGGAGGTGGGGGATTCTACACAAGATTGATGATGTCTTCTGGTGTTGTTGTTGTTTTGGGCTTCTTTAGTCGACCTTCAGGGGCTCCTGCTTCAAGAAACCGTTGAAACTAAGTTTCAACTGGGACTTTGTTTGCAGCGGCATCCTCAACAATGTCGACGGCTGCAACTATTAGCTCTTCCTCATTGTCAGATGACTCTGCGACGATAAGCTTGCGCTTACCTTTGCCCTACTGTACTTTTTGTGCTTTGATTTTCCCTCTGGCGGCAGCTATCTCAGCGGCCAATTTCTTGATGATTCCTTTTGACAAAGCATATTCAGGGTTATCTTGCTCGACTCCATTCATCGGTACCTGAGTTGGGGCGACGCTTGCTGGAGCCAGAGGGTTTGCTTGCTGTTGTGGTTGTGATTTCGTCGGCTGTTGCTCTTTCGATGGTTGTTCTTTCGGCTGTTGTTTGGTCGGCTGTGGGTCGACTCTGGTTGGAGGCTTGACGGTGATTTGGACTCGACCGGGGTGTCCTCCGACACAAATGTACTCATGTACAGGTTTAACTCATAATATTCCTCTTTCTCCTGGTCGGTCAGTGGCTCCGTTATTGAGAAGTCGACCTGTTTGGCTGCCACTGGCACTGGTATGTTGGTCTTCGCCTGTCGAGTCAACTCCCGAAAGATTTGCTTGGCAGTCGGGTAGTAGTCGAGGATGGCAGCCTTGGGGTCTTCGCCCTGCATATACCAGACCACGGTATGGTCGAGATCCAACTGTATGTGAGACTTCACTGACAGATTGTGTCAGATGTTCTGAGGCACCCGCCATCTGGTCGTGCGAAGCTTTAACTGTTGGAACTAGTTTTCCAGAAAGATTTTTCCTTGCGCCAGCTCATGCAGAGTTCCTTTCAAAGAGAAGGGTTTGAACCTGTTCATGTGGAATTTGGTCGGCTCCCAGAAGACTGGACTTCCTTCCGGACAAATGTGGTACATCATAATCCAAAGGATTAGGGAGGGGAATTTGATGATTCCTCTTGTCTCTTGGCAGTGTTAGCAGATGGTTTTGATCATGTCGGTGACATAATCTCCCCATCAGTAGATTCGACCGTCGGTGGAAATTGTGTCGACGGCCTCCAACATTTCCAACTTGAGGTCGCTACTTCGACCTGCTAAGGTAAGGGTGATGGAGATTATTTTGGCCACGATCTGTGGCATTCGAGTGGCAATCTGTTCGATCATCAATCCTTTAGAATTTTTCCTGGACGGTGATCCTGTGAGTTCTTCAACCAATCCTTCCTTGATTCCTATTGGTACAGGGTTTCCTTGGTTCGATAGGCCAGTTAGCTTGTAGATGATATTTCCAGTAATGTCGACCGGTCGGTCGAATTAGAACCGATCGATGTGGTATCGAATGATGATAAACTTGACGGCAGCTTCTTTTGTTCCGCCAAAGCTTGCCATCAGGGGTGCGTTGGGATAGTTGAAGATGGTGCTCCATCAGACTTTTTCAGCCGCTTGGGTCATCTTCTTGTCGACGAAAGCCCATTCTTGGATCTCGGTCCAGAGTTTCTGCCATTGACCCTCCTGTAGTTTGGCATTTTTGATATATTTTAGTCGGTGGATCAAGGGTGTATCCTCAGCCTGGAGCTCTTTCGCCTTGGTCACTACTCTGGTCTGCTTGGGGGCTATTATGTCGTTTTGGTCGGGGTTACTATAGGTTTCTGGTGTTTTAGTCGACTAGCTGTGCGAGTGCTCTGTATGTAAAGGGTGTGGTGAATGAACCTTCGACGATCCCATATTTATAGGCAATGGTGTGGCTGCGTGTGGGAATGGATGTATTAATGGTGGACTTGACAGTCCAGCTGCAATACGCGAGTGTGGAGTAATGGAGAATTGCTTTCGGTGCTCGAGGTCATAAATGTGCGATGGGACTTTCGAGGTCGACGGCCGGTGTCGGTGCTGAGAATGGTCGACCGGATGGGTCGATGAAGATGGTCGGAGGTGATGATGTCGGTTGTCAAAGTGAGTTCCTGTCATGTTTTTGGTGTGTCGGTTGTATTACTTTGTTTTTGGAATTTTTTAGCTTTTTATGGGTTTTGATTGACAGTTAAAGTCGTTACATGATTTTTTTTTTTAAAAATTTTTTGTTTTTTTTTTCTAGTTTTTGTAACGTTTGAGTCGGGCTCCATTAACAAGCTTTTGAAATACTAGGCCCTGCAATGTTTTTAGTCGGACTGAACCATTGGGGTGTATCTCTTCGACAAGGTAAGGTCCCATCCATTCTGTGTGGAGTTTCTTGGGTTTTCCTTTGACTCGACTATTATAGAGTAATGCAAAGTCTCTGACCGACAGGTTTTTGTTTTTGATGTTGCGGTCGTGCCATGCTTTCTGCTGTTGCTTGTGAATTTCTTGGTGTTGTATAGCCAAGAGTCTATGTTCTTCCAGCTTGATAAGTTGAAATAGTCGATCCTTTCTTGTGTGTTTGACATCGACATGTAATAGTTGTGCAATAATAGGTGTCTGCTGTCGGAAATGTAGGGGGACGACTGCTTCTTGCCTATAGACTAGTCGAAAGGGGGTTTGGTCGGTCGACCGTTTATAGGCTGTCCTATATGCCCAGAGGATTGCAGGGATTTTCTCGTCCCAGTCGCCTTTGTCGGTACTGGATATTTTGGTTAACACTTTTGTCAATGTTTTATTGAAAGCTTCAATCGTGCCATTTGACTAAGGGTGATATGCTGTACTCCGTCGATGGTTGATGTGAAATTGGTCGGTCAAATTTTTGATGGTTTTGTTGATAAAGTGTGATCCTTGGTCTTTGATCAATGTGAGTGGGCATCCGAATCTAGTGATTATGTTTTCGTAGATAAATTTAGCGGCTACCTCACTTGAACATGTATCGACGGGTTCAGTTTCTGCCCATTTAGTGACATATTCTACTGCCGTGATAATATATCTTGCACTTGATCATTTGGATGGGATAGGAAATGGTCCTATGAAGTCTATAGCCCAGATTTCAAATGTGAGACTAGGGTTTATAGATATCAAGGGAATCTCTGTGCTCAGCAGAGGTCGACCAAGTCGTTGACATCGGTCACATCGACTAACAAAGTTTTTGCAATCTCTGTGGATCGTCGACCACAATAATCCCGACTGTTGGATTTTTCTTGCAGTTGTATCCACTTTAAAATGTCCTCCTGCGGTTCCATAGTGTGCTTCATGCATGATTTGGTCTCACTCATGGTCGAGTACACACCTTCTGAGAATGTCGTATAACCCCATTTTGTATAGAAATCCATTGATGAGGTTGTAAGGGGTATCCTTCATAGCTAAGATTTGTTTTTTCTTAGTGTTCATACCTTCTGGTGCCTAACATGTCTCTAAGAACTGAGCTATTTCTTCGAGTTCTTCTGGCACTGCTTCTATGCGAAATAAATGTGCATCCGGCAAGTCGTCGTCGACTCCGGTCGGTTCCTCTCATGTGTCTATACGGGATAGGTGGTCAGGCCCGACATTTAGCTTTCCTGGTCGGACCACGACTTCAAACTCAAATTCTTGAAAAAGAAGTAGCCAACGACAGATTCTCCCATGATGGAGGGGTTTATTGACGAGGTATTTCAAGGCTTGATGGTCGGTATAAAATGTGAAGGGGTTGGCCAATAGCTAATGTCGATACTTTTGGAGGGAAAAGACCATACCTAGGGCTTCTCTTTCAGTGGTCGAATAGTTCCTTTCAGCCTTATTTAATTTTCGACTGTTCTAAACTATAGGGTAATCCATCCCGTCATCCCCTGGTTGAGTCAGGATGGCTCCAATTGTGATTCCTAATGCATCAATATGCACATGAAATTTGGTCAACCAATTTGGAAATTTGAGTATGGGGGCTTCGACCTGTTTTCTTTTCAGTTTGTCGAAGGAGATTTGGCATTCCTCTGTCCATTTAAACTCTTGGTATTCCTTTAGTAGTTCTTCTAAAGGATAGGTCATATCTAAGTAGTGTCTTATGAATTTTCTATAATAGCCTGTATGGCCAAGTAACACCCTGACTTGTTTAGGGTTTATTGGTGGTTTCAGGTCAAGGATGATTTTAATTTTGGCAAAGTCGACCTTGATACCATATTTACAGACAATATGCCCTAAGAGTATGCCTATGGGAGTCATAAAGATACATTTCTTAATGTTCAGGGAGAGTTGAATCTGTCGACATCTCTCCAACATAAGTCGAAGCCATTTGCAGTGATCTTTTAAGGTGGAGTATATAGTCCAGTCATCGAAGTATACTGCCATGGTCTTATATATGTATTCTTGGAAAGTCTTGACAACAATACAGGAAAACACTAGAGGTGCATTCTTCAACCCAAAAGGCATAACTATGTAAGAAAAGGAACCAAATTCATAGACAAATGTTGTCTTCTTTTGATCTTCTTTTTCTATGGGTACTTGGTTGTAACCTGAAAATCAATGTGTGAAGGAGTAGCATTCGTGGCCTGCAACTTCATTCAAGATTTCATCAGCGTAGGGAGTTGGGAATGGATCTGTCAATGTTACTTTGTTGAGCTCCCTAAAGTCGAAACAAATTCTTAACCTTGTCGGGTCGTGTTTCTTGGGCTGGACGACCATGGGACTTGCCCATTCAGATTGGTCGATAGGGTAAATGATCCCTACTGCTAACATGTTGTCGATTTCCTTTTTAACTATCTCCTTGTACTTGTGAGCTAGCTTATAAGGTCTTTTCTTGACAGGTCGGACATCAGGTTTAGTATCTATTTTCATTTCTCCCATTTCCTGTACTAAGCCTTTTAAGTCTTTATAGTCCCTGGAAAATACATCTTGAAATTCTCTAAGTAAGTTTACTATTTCGGTGGTCTGTTGTTCATTCCAGTAGTCACCAATCTTGGCTATTTTTGGTCGGCTGTCATTTGAAATGTCGATCTCTTTAGTTGTCACTTTTGCATCTAGACACTCTGGTGCTTTAGCTTCATTAATAGGCCGAATTCCTTCTTTTAACTGTGAGAATGTAGCAGGAAAGTCAGCTGCAGTCATTCTGTCAAGATCTGGTTTGTCGGTGGTCTCAATTTTCAGGATTGAATGGATAGGTTTTGTTGTTTCAATATGGTCGTTTTCCATCTGAAGCTCTTGCCTTCTGTGTGTTCATTTTCTAAGTGTAGACGGGTCACCTGTGGTCTGGATTCAGTTTGTATATTGTTATAGTCCTTGATCTATCGGTGGGTCTGAGAGGGTTGTTTTTTCGGTTGGTTGGAGAAATTGTTTGATTTGTTGTGTTGTCTCGACCAGTTTTTCGTTTTGAGGTATGAAATGGAAGTCTTTGATAAAATATTCCTTCAGTTCCTGCCAAAAGAAGGTTTCACCTCTAGCTTCCTCCATCTTATACCATTTATTGGTAAGTCGGCTAGGATTGAAGGGAACAAATGTGGCCAAGTTCTCTCATCTTTATATCCAAGTCTTCTCCACTCCTTTTCACAAGTCTTAATGTGTTCTTCTGGGTTTTATCCTTGGGTAAAAGTAGGGATCTGGGCTTGCTGGGTTAACTTCTGTCCACCAAATCGTTCGACAAAGAAAGTTGAAGCAGTTGTCCAGGTCTGAAGTTTTGTCTGATGGGTATCCCACCATCTCACTGCTTGACCTGTAAATGTTTCGACTAAGCTTTGGAGTCGACCATGTTCTCCAATATTCTTAGATACTTGTTCAATGTGTAGGACTGGGGATTCCCTCTCCTTATACCTGGGTAGTTGTGGAGTGTTTAAGTTGGTTGGTTGTAAGGTAGGGCATTCCCTTACTTTCTTTTCAAAAATTTTGGGGATAATGGATACTATGAAGCACTGTCGGGTGGGTTTTTTCTGTACTTTCTGTATATTCCAACACCCTCTTGCTTGTGTTTCGTAATTTTCCATATCCTAGTCATATAGTTCAGCATCGAAGCTATAACCAATTGAGTCTTGGTTACCTAAGTAAATTTCTCCATGGATGTTGGGCTCTGTGTAGTTCGTATTGTTGTTAATCTGGTAAATTTTTCTGATATCGACTTCCTCATCAATTGGTTCAGTCCAAGGTTCTCCTTGGGAGGGATTAATGGGCACAATGAATTTGTGACCATTTCCTTTTATCTTGATTCGTTCTTTGTCTAAGGATATGGAGGCTTTCATCTTTCGTCCCCAAGGTCGACCGACTAGTGCAGGGAATGAACTAGATCCCTCTTTTGGGTCAATGATTTCAAAATCAACCTTGGTCGAAATTCCTTTGATGGTCGTGTCGACATTTTTCCAAACCCCTATGGGTTCAATGAGACCTTGTTCGGTGAGTTTTAGGTAACTACCTGACTCGTAGAGTCGATGTCTTCCCATCTTTTCCCATGTATCCCAGGTCATGATATTTACCTGAGACCTGAAGTCAAGAACTACTTGTCAAACGTGGTAACCTTCGATTTCCAGGTCGACAAGTGGGTCGACATCGTTTTTGTCTTTTTGGTTTAGGCTGCATATGTTCTTAGTTTGTTTTTCGGTGTTAGTACTTTTTATTTGATGCAATAAATCAATGAACTAGGCCACGAATTTGTCTGTTTGAGTGAGATATATTAATTGTTGTATTGTGTTAGGTCGACTGCTAATGAGGTCCTCTTGTTGTGCAATGTTGTGAGGGTTTCCTCTTGATATGTGTGTTTTTTCTTTATAGGGTCAGGATAAACATTTGTGTCTTTAATCTTGCTAATTTGGGGGTTATCAGGCCCTGTTTTTGTGCCTTGTCGAGTAACAATATGTAAATTCTTAGTAGTTAGTACATCATGCTTTTGTACATAAGATAAGACATTAACATTTTTCTTCATATTGATTTTTTCTAACATAGTAGGACAATCCTCAAGGGAGTGATTGCCTACTCCACAGTGTGTACATAATTTAAGATCAGTTCTATCCTTGTACAGACAATCTGTGTACTGGTGACCTTCTTTGTAGCATGTGAAGCACTGGGTAGATCGACGCGTTCAGATGTCACGATTCCCAGGGAATCGACCTCTTCCTCCATACCCCGGGCGTCGGTTGTCATACCGGCGCTCATATCGTTGGCCGTCGTATCTTTGACCATTCTGGTTGTTTGTATTGTTTTGCGCTACTGCATTCGTTTGGTAGACTTCCTGATAGTTCTGTCGGTTCTTCAGGTTTAATTGACAGTCGGCCGTGTTGTGACTTTTGGTCTCACAGATGGCGCACCAGGAAGCCTTTCCATTTTTCATGTTAAACGGACAATCTTTCGTAGATTGATCGTCGTGTTCCTGGAAAATGTCACAAAATAATTTGGTTTGTACAAAGCGGACGTCTTGTCAGCTATATTGCTGTTGACAATTATCTTTTGAATGACCGGCCGTCGAGTAGTTGGTACACCAGATTTCCTGATTCTTGAGGGTTAGCTCCTTCAAGGACTTCTGCACGTTCTCGAGATGTTCCTCTAATTTGTGGTCTGTTGGATAGGAAGGTATGTCTTCATCCATCTTGACCTGCAGAGCTTTTGTTAGCATGCCTTCATATGTTTTGAATGTCTCCAGACTGATATGTCGGCGTACTTTCTGCGATAATCCTGCAAGGAACCATTGAATTAGTAAATGTTCCTCAATAATGTAATCTAGCTGGCTTAGTAGGTCCTTCCAACGTTTATTGTAGTCGTGGACTGTCTCTACTGGCTTTTGCTGTGTTGTTTTGAGCTTTTTGGCGGCCAAGTGCTTAGCATCTGGGGTTTTGAAGAATGATAAGAACTGTGCTTTAATCTCGGCTTTCGTCGCTCTTGTTTTCCTTTCCGAAAAGGTCATGTACCATGTCAAGGCCCTTTTCCTTAAGGCTCCGGCGAACTGTGCCATTTGTCGGTCCTCATCTGTTACCTGGTTTGCTTCCCAGGTCGACTCACAGACGAACCAATGTCGTCTGGGGTATTCATCTCCCTCGTAGAGAGGAATGTGAGCTGATCCGTGACCCATGTCTAAATCACTTTCACTGCTCTCAGAAGTTAGCGGAGGTGGGGGTGGGGGTGGTGGTGAAAGTGGTGGGGTTATTGATGTAGTTGAGCCTATGGAATTTTGGTCGATTGAGCTCCCGTCGGTCTTCGACGTGCAATTGGTTGATGTCAACTTCGGCGGTCGATGGTCCACTGCAACTTGGTGTGCGCAGGACTACTTGTTCGATTTCTTCTAAAGCTGTATTTGGTGGGGGGGGTGCTCCTTCATGTGTCGGTAAGAGCAAGTGGATACTCTGGAGGGAGGGTGCCGCCTGAAACGTCACCCAGTTTCCTTCCAATGGTTGTCAGATAACAAGGTGTCGACCAGGATACATTTCGTCGCCTAGTCGGATCCATATAGTGAAGTCACCAGCTCGTAGTCAGAGGTCATCTTCGATAATAGTCTGTATTCTTGTACATAGATTTGTTGGGGAAAGGGTTATTTCGTCGTTGGGAGCTGTTATTTGGAGAGCTTCTAGCTGCTCTATCCACACTTCTTCCTCCTTATGGGATACCTCTTGCTCTATGCCGTCTTCCTGTTGGTCATGACCCGACTCTGGTGGATTCTCTTTGCAGTCAACCTCCCTAGGGTTTTGTTCATTGTGCATCCCTATGGCTCTTTCACGTCTTGCTTCCCTTCTCTTCTGTCTTTCATCCCTTTCTTGTTTCTAAATGTCCGACATACTTTCGTACAATACTATTTTCTTGAGGTTCTTTTTGGTTGAATTTTCATTACTGGTGACGTTTATCAGGTCTAGGACGACTAGGATCCACTATAATATACCTCTGACACATGACCAGCTACCCCCCCATAGCCTACCCGACGCTTTTAGAAAGCCCGGATAGTTTGATTTACTTGCTCAAAAAGTATTCCCACTCTCTTTCTGCAATGAATTTCTCCCACTTCCTTTGCTTCTCCGCCCAGTTGGTATTTGATGGATATTCACACAGCGGTGGACGAGGTTCAACGATGTGGCCTGCTCCGTTCTCTATCAAGAATTTGAACAGCAAGGTCGGTAGGGAACACAAAAATTGTTCAGTGAAGTCTTTGTAAAAATTTTCTTTGATAGTTTCCACAGAAGTTCTGTCTTCGACTGCTTGCTCCTCACAGAAGTCGTCAGCAATTTTCTCAACCCACTTCGACAAATTTGTTCGGCCTCCTTGGATCAGTTTTTCTAGCATCTGCTGTTCTTTAGTTTCGTCCGGCTTTCTCATCCAGAAGTTGCTTCAAGAGTTGTGGCACTGATTCGACAAATTTTTCATGCGTCTCTGTGAAAAATATTGCTTTGGCTTCAGCGACTGTTAATCTGTTCCTTCTTGCGTAATTTTGAAAGTAGTTCGCAATTTTACGGTCCCACCAGTCCTTAATCTCCTGCTCTGGTATCATATGTGAGCATATATTTTAGACATGTACTACCAGCAACGGAACCAATGTTGTAATCTCATAGATCACATAAGGTTACCAATAATACATACTAAAACATATATATCTATAAATCAGAGACAAGAGACAAGAACATATAGGAAACAGATTATATTATTGCAATGAGTTCATACAAGGCAGAGAACTGAACTAAGTTCTCGTTTGGCTCAACAGCCTAATATATACAATTTACAAACAGTTACAAAATAACTACCTGTCGGTTCGGTGAACCAACACGACTTTTAGTTAGCCGACTTAATCATCTAGTTTAGTTGGCTGACCGACTTAGTCGGTTGATCGACTAAGTCGGTCTTCGTTCAAGTCGACTTGTGTCGACTTGCTCCTTCTACAAACCTCTTCATTGATGTAAGAGTCCAACTCATTTTCTTTCAGGACCAGGGAGATCCTATACATCCAGGTTCGAAAGTTATCAACTGCCTCAAGCTTGGTATGATGAGACATCTTAATAGAGAACCTCAAATGGAAATGCAAAAGATTTAGATCTTACCATGTCAAGATGTTGGAACTGGATCTTGAACTAAATTTCTGTAGAGCTGGTTCAGGAGTAGATTAGGGTTTGACTTTCCCGGAGTTCTGCCCAACCAAAAAAATTGATCTTGATCTCTAAACTTCAATTTTGAGGAGGAGATCAATCCAGGCATGGGCTCACTCAAAAATTTCGCTTCTGTGGGAAGCCTGAATTTTTGGCAGTAATGTTGGGTCAAAAACTGAAAAATGCTCAGAATCAGATTCTGCTTCGACAGAAAGATGCACCCTGGAGAGGAGAGTCAGCCCAACCTTATTTTGCTGAAAATATGCAGAGAGAGATCCAAAAAGTAGGAAGCCCTAGTTTCCGCACCTACATAATGTCTTCTTGTCAGGTTAGCTCTGATACCATGTTATATTTTTATCATTCAAGCTAGAATTATCTTAGGATCTTTAACTGAGAGAATAACAAGCACAACAATCAAACACAAGAGACAATAGACACACAGATTTTCCTCGGGGAAACCATAAAGGAGAAAACCCTGCAACTTCCTTAGAGATAGAATCAGCACCAAAAGCAAAGCCCCAAATAGTAAGATGATCTCTCGATAGAAGTAGTCTCTCTCTCTCTTGTCCCAACTAATTCTTCTCTCAGCTATGTGCTACAACTGAGTGTGAGTGAATGTGTGATAAATAGAGAGACTCACTCTCTATTTATACTAATTCCCCACTTGACAATAACTCACTAGGGCCGAATTCTCTAGGAGAGTCTAATAACCCTAGGGCCCCACAACTGCGGGTACTTTAACCCTTGATCAATAGGAAGGGTTACCCTATATGAATTTACATGACTTGTTTACATTATTGAATCTCCCAATAGGAACATCGGGGCATGACATGACTCAATTACATTACAGATACTTCCCAGAATAAACATCGGGGTACAATACATAAAATATACAAGTGAATACATTCCAAAGTTACAAATACATCAACAATATTTTTCTCTATGCCAAAGGAACTCTAATATGCTCATTTCTACACATCAAGCTCAATCAAAAACAAAAGGTTGCAACTTTGGGCTTGGCATTAATTGTCGACCTCATTTCTTAACCACAAAGGCACACCTATTAATTCATTCAAATATGATTAGATGAGTTAAGATTTTCCACTTGTTTCAAGTCAACAAATACTCCTCTTCCTCAATTAGATCTATATGGTTTGATCTTTGTTAATCTTAATTCCATATTTTAGAAGAAGAAAAAATGTCTTGATTAGACTTTTTATACTTTAATTTGATTTTTTCTAAGATAAATATATTGAGGGGAAGCATGTATAGTAAGACATTTGTGAAGGCTGAAATTGTTTCTTTGCTAGAAGTTCTCCATACTTCTTTAGTATTTACTTTATCACTCTCCATAGGTCAATCCCATTATTTGTCTTATATCATGTCCACTTTTACTTCCACTTTTGCGCTTGGTGTGACGCCTACTTTTGCGTCATGTTTTTCATCCAGTTTTGCAATTAGTGTTGTGTCTAATATTGCATCCATTTTGCATTTTGTTTTGCATCTACAATTAATTAAGAATTTAATTTCCAATTATTAATAGTGAAATATAACAATTTTTATTGTTTTTCCATCAATTTTATTAATTTCAATTAAGTATTGAAATTTATCAAAATTATCAATATCAATAAAAATTCAAATTTAAAACATAACATTTATGAATAAGTATAATGAAAATTCTCAACATCCATCCAAAAATAGTAATATCATCATATATACATACTAATTCTTCATCAAAAGAACATAAGCAATTTCCAATATAAATAAAGAAACAAGACATTACTCATAAATAATAGCATCATCTTCTTTAATCAAATCAACTAAAATTCAATGTTTGATCAACATATCAAAGCCTTTCATGGATATCTATAGAGTAAAGTAAAAATAATTCATATATATATATATATATATGATTAAATTCAAATCTAACAAAAAAAAAATTTGTATGATCTCTATATATAGATATAAAAAATAAACTTATCGGAGTTATATATCATCAATAATATATGTAAATATAATTCAAAATGTATCATGTTCTTTAATCAAATGAACTAAAATTCAAATGTTTGACCGACATACCAAAACCTTTCATGGATATCATTATAGTAAAGTGAAAATAAGTCAATTATATATGTGATTTAAATACCAATCTAAAAGAAAAATGTTGTATGATCTCTACATAAAGATATAAAAGAAAAAATTGTAAATGTATCATAGTTACTGCCCCGAGAGGCGCTCTACATCCCAGTATGAGTGAGATCTTGTAATGTTTGTGGATAAGGGAGATCTTGTAATGTTTGGCCATATTATGTCGGCCAAAAATAATATGGGAGAGATGTTGTAACGTTTGTTATTAACAAAATAATAAAAAATAAAAAAATTAATTATCCACCAAAATAAATGTTGGCCACAAAAACAACTTGATATGGGGGAGATGTTGTAATGTTCCTACCTAACAAAACAATAAAAAATTAAAAATTTAATTATCTGCTAAAAAAAATGTTGATGAGAAAAATAACACAATATGGGGGAGATGTTGTAATGTTCTTACCTAACAAAATAATAAAAAATAAAAATTGAATTATCGACAAAAAAATGTTTCCCTTGCACATGGTTTAGGAGGGCCTTGCAAATGGTTTTAAAACCATGTGCAATGCCTCCTAAACAATCCATGGTTTAGGAGGGTCTTGCAAATAGTTTTAAGACCTTGTGCAAGGCCTTATAAACAACCCATGGTTTAGGAGGGCCTTGCACATGGTTTTAAAACCATGTATGGTGGAGACGTTGTAATGTTCCTTCCTAACAAAATAAAAAAATAATAAAAAATATTATATCTCTGCCATAAATAATATTAAATATTAATAATAAAAATATTATATGTGGACCTTAAATAAAAGGGCGTGTCTTTTGGTTTGAATCAAATCAATGGTTATATATAGGATACACCAAAGTTGATCGCTCCTTAAGTGCAATACTTAAAAAGAGTTTTACACCTCCAGATATTTGATCCCTCTCGGTGCTTGATAGAGCCTAGGAATTGGATCTATGGTCGTATATTAACAATAATATATGTAAATATAATCATAAATATATCATGCTCATGCATAGCATCAGTAGCTAACTAGCACCACCAACATCATCATTAAGATCATGTTCATGATCATCAAACTCAACATCTTGAACAACCCCACCCCCATCGTTTCCATTGCCGTCATTATCATCATCACCATCATCTTCTTCTTCTCCTTCTATATCTAATGCAGGATAAACATAATTTGGATAATTATGTATAGAGTCATCAATTGTTGTGATCTAGAAAAAAAATTTCAATATTAGATGTTAGTATTAATTTTATACCACAATGCATATTTCTAAAATATTTTTAATATTGCCTCATACCAAATTAAAACTAAGTATAATACAATTGTAATTAATGTGTGCGTGTGTGTACTAATATAACTACAAAAAAGAGAAAAAAATAGAATTGAATGACAACTTTATTAAAACGTTTGAATCTTTATCCAAAGATATTGGTGTTTCTTTGGCATTCGGGTTTATTGACTCAGTACCACAATAAATCATTGGAATCCTTATCCAAGATATCGTAATCCCCCTAAGCTTTTACTAAATCATAAGTGAAATTGCTTCACTAATGTATTTTCAAGTCTTCTAAAAATACATCCTACTTTAGATGTCAATGTTTTTACGAAAAAATGACATTCATTTGATGATGTATTGCATAATTATATGGATATTTAGAAAATAAGGCAAGTGGAAAATCATTCAAAAGGTATAGGTGGTGATATGGCATAATTTACTATCGCTTAATAGCTAATATAGGTAAAACTTGACAAGGTGTAATAAAAGCTGGCAAATCCAAGCTATCAATAAAATCCCGACTGCAATTTATGGAGGGCAGATAAGAGAAACTCTCATACATGCAAGGCATTATATCTTACACATGGATTAACTAAAAGTGGTTGGAAATTTATTGGGATCTGATAACAAACCCTGGGTATCCCATGCCAAGAAGAAATAAGCATTTAAGGGCAGCGTAAATGCTGTATAAATGAAATTGAAAAGTGTTGAAGGTGGGTATTGATTGAACGCCTTTATGAAGGTGTGTAAATGTAGGGGCTAGTAGTAAAAAAAGAGGGGTTTCGCAGTCACTACTTACCTATGATATCTCTTGCGATCCTCCCATGTTCACTCCTCTTACATACTCTCAATGCTTTGAATTAAGACCCTAACCAATGCAAATATCATATGCTTGAACTCCAACAACTTCTCATTTTGTTTCCACCACTTGGGAGCTATGGAATATTATGAAGTAAGTGTATAAGCAATTCAATACACAGAGAAACTTCCAAGGATTTCAATATTGGCTTCCAACTTTAAGAGAGATTGTGTAGTATTCAATTACATTTAGTACAAATGTCTCTCCCATAGTTAATATATCTTAAACATTTACCAACATTTCTGTATATAACATGAGAGTCTTTAAAAATTCTCTCTCGCATGAATTTTTAGCTTATATCAATTTAGATTTTGTCTCCCCATCCTCTAGTCATTTTCCTATAAACCCTAGTCCATCCATTGAAACACAAGATTATGTGTTTCTTGTGCAGTTTCAATTTGAGAGTTTAATTGTGGAAGTTGTTCATAATTGTTGTTGCTAACAGAGTTTTCTCCAATAATCAAAACTAGAACAACTCATTAACCTAGCAAATAGATACACGCACCCATCTACATCGATTCATGTGGAAGAATCCTTGATTTTTATTTTTCCTTTGTATCAACGATCATAATAAATTGTTGAAGTTAAAGAGAAAGTTGGAATTCATATAATTGATGTAAAATATGACAGGTATGGTTGGTGATATGACATAATTTAGTATCCCTTAATATCAAATATAGGTAAAAATCAACAAGGTGTAATGAAAGATGGAAAATCGAAGCTATCAATAAATATTAAAACCCCGACTACATTTTATAGAGGGAAGATAAGAGAAACTCTTATACATGCAATAAATAAAAGAAATAAATGCAAGGAATTTATCTTAAAAGTATTAAAAGTGTTGTTGCAGAACCATTAATACACCAAGTTTTAGACTACTTTAGGAATTTGAAAAACCAATACAAAAGGCACCTTAATGTCAAAGTTACAACTTTTTTTCAATCCATTTTCAAGCATTTTCAAGCACATCACAAACTTTGCGAAGTAGGGTTCCTATCCAAGACAGATAATATTAGATTGTAGACATCCAAATAGTTTTGGAATTGTCCATTGGAAGTTTCCTTTAGGTCATTATTTGAAAATATATGTAATGGAAATGGATCCCTCCACATATATTTAATATTATATTATAGTAGAAAAATGAATACTTATGCAACCTCTCACATATGCAAGTGTCATCAGATAAACCAGTGTTATTGGAATTGAATTGGTTCTGAAAAATCCAATTGACCCAACTGGGTGAGAATTTTTTCCTATCCAAACATGTTCCTCAAACCAAAAAAGGAAACTTCCAAAACAAAACCAATCCTCCTGCTCAAATCCCGTCAGTTTTGTATGAAACCACTTGTTTTTCTAGAAATTCATACACAAAGGTTCAAAGCATAAAATTTAAAAAGAGAAAAAAGTTAAACACTAGACCTAACAATCATCGACAATATTGCATTTTAAAATTAAATGCTTCAAGTAAAATTGAGATTTTCCTTATCTTTCTTTTCCTATCATTTTACTTTAATTTTCATCATTGTCATTAATTGTTTCAAGATGTTTGAGAGTGGTTCCATTACCATTAATTTCAAACCCTAGAAAGCATTTATGGTCTATTTTTGGTTTCCATAACAATGAAAAAGGAAACCAAACACCATGAACAACATCAAAATTTGAAAATATCGGCAGTTCCTTTGAGTTGAATTGTCCTTATGGGAAGTTTTGGGTATGTCTCAACCCCATAAAAACCTTAAACATTGATCTTGGACATTGTTTCAAATAAAAAAAGGATGTAACCTCACTAATTCATAAATATTGGTGCACCTTAGAAACTTTTGGGAATGAATAATATCACAACAACAACAAAGCCAAGTGTTTCATTGGTGAAATGGCAGTAAAACCCTAGCTTAATATTTTTGGCCAGTTTGAAGGTGGATCTAGGGGAAGTTCAGAGATGAAACCAACAAAAAAACACCCCAAATTGCCTAAAACAGTGAAAACATAAATAAAAGGTGGCAACTTACACTTCGAGTCCACCTCAACACACACCGGTGGAATCTCCTTAAACAAATTCTGATGTCAAATTTTGACAACATATACTTGATTCCAGATCACATTTCTATACTTGTTTAGTTTCAATTTGAGATTTTAATTGTGCAAGTTGTTCATAACTGTTGTTTCCAACAACATTTTCTCCAACAATTAAAATTGGAACAAATCATTAACTGCATGGAAAACAGATACATCTACATGGATTCATGTGGAACAATTCTTGATTTATATTTTCCTCTGTATTAATGACCATAATAAATTGTTAGATTTAAAGAGAAAATTGGAATTCAGAGAATTGATGTGCATCATGACAGGTATGGGTGATGATATGACATAATTTACTATCCCTTAATAGATAATATAGGTAAAACTTGACAAGGTGTAATAAAAACTGGTAAATCCAAGATATCAATAAATATATTAAAATATTGACTACAATTTATGAAGGGAAGATAAGAGAAAATCTCATACATGCAAAGCATTATATCTCACGTATGGATTAACTAAAAGAAGTTGGCAGTTTCTTAGACACTAATAAAAGACCCTCAGTATTCCACACTAAGAAGAGATAAGCATTTAAGGGCAGCTTAAATGTTGTATAAATAAAATTGAAAAGTGTTGAAGGTGGGTATTGATTCAACGCCTTTATGAAGGTGCATAAATGTAGGGTCTAGGAGTAAAAGAAAGAGGGGATTCATAGTCACTGGTTACCTATGATATCTCTTACGATCATGCCACATTCATTCCACTTACATGCTCTCAATTCTTTCAATTAAGACCCTAACCAATGCAAACACCATACGTTTGTACTCCAACAAATTCTCATTTTGTTTCCACCACTTGGGAGATATGGAACATTATGAAGTAAGTTTATAAGAAATTTAATATGCAAAGAAACTTCCAATTATTTTAATATTAGCTTCTAGTTTTAAGAGAGATTGTGCAATATTCAAGGACATTCAGTACAAATGTTTCTCCCATAGTTAATATATACCTCAAACTTTCACCAGTGTTTCTCTATATAATATGAGAGTATTCTAGAATTCCCATAAGAATTTGTATCTTATATCGATTTAGATTTTATCTCCCCAGCCTGTGGTCATTTTCCTTTCAACCCTAGTCCATCAATTGAAATGCAAGATATGTGTTTCTAGTGCAGTTTCATAATTTTTGTTGCCAACATAGTTTTCTACAACAATTAAAATTGGAAAATCTCATTATCATGGAAAACAGATACACTCACCCATATGCATGGATTCATGTGCAACAATTCTTGATTTTTATTTTTCCTCTGTATCAACGACCGCTATAAATTGTTGGAGTTAAAGAGAAAGTTGGAATTCCGAGAATTGATGTACAACATGACATGTATGGGTGATGATATGGCATAATTTACTATCCCTTAAGGGATAATATAAGTAAAAGTTGACAAGATGTAATAAAAGATAGAAAAGCCAAGTTATCAATAAATATTAAAATATTGACTGGAATTTATGGAGGGTAGATAAGAGGAACTCTCATACACACAAATAATTAAATCTTATGAATGGATCAACTGAAATTGGTTGGTAGTATGATGGGCACTGATAATAGACCTTGGGTATCCCACACCTACAAGAAATAAGCATTCAAGGGTAGCTTAAATGATGCATAAATGAAATTAAAAAGTGTTGAAGGTGGGTATTGATTGAACACCTTTATGAAGGTGCATAAATGTAGGGGATAGTAGTAAAATGAATAGAAGCTTCACAATCACTGGTTATATTTATTAAACTCCTTTATGAAGGTATGTAAATGTAGGGCCCAGTAGTAAAAGAAAGAGGGGATTCACAGTCAATGGTTACCTACAATACCTCTTATGATCCTGCCATGTTCATTCCTATTACATACTCTCAATGCTTTCAATTAATACCCTAACCAATGCAAATATCATATGTTTGTATTCCAATGACTTCTCATTTTGTTTCCAACACTTGGGAGCTATGGAAAATTATGAAGTAAGTGTATAAGAAATTTAATACACAAACATACTTCCAAGTATTTTAATATTGGATTCCATATTTAAGAGAGATTGTGTAGTATTCAATGACATTCAATACAAATGTCTCTCCCAGATGTATTATATACCTAAAACTTTCACCAACGTTTCTCTATATAATATGAGAGACTTTCAGAATTGTCACATGAATTTGTAGCTTATATCAATTTATATTTTCTCTATCTTTCATGTAGTCGTTTTCCTTTAAACCCTCCATCCCTTCAAACACAACATTATTTTTTTCTTGTGTAGTTGCTCCAATAAAATATGCACATCTATCTACAAGTCAGATGCACCAATTCCTCAAGGAAGAGGATTTAGAAGAAAATTTACGATCTGGAAAAGGGAAAGGGTCAGTGCCATTTTGGAGGAGGAGGATACAATATTCATGTACCAAAACAATCTAGAAAGATGATGGAAAAATTCAAACTCCTTGCTGCTATAAAGTGGCAGTCTTTAGGACAATTTAGTAACACCTTTTAAATTGCAGAGACAACCATAACTCATACGCATAGAGTCCATAACATATTTATCTTGGTGTAGTAATCTAAATAAGGGATTAGCAAACTCAAAAACATCACATCTCATTCATCTACATTCCACAAAAGGAAATTACCCAAATTAGAGGTATAGCAAGGGTTATAGTTCAAGGGAAGTCATGTCTCAGAATTAGCAGTCCTCCAAGAGGTCACATCTAGGATAAGGAGGTCACAGATAAACTTAGTAGCATCACATAAGTGACAACCCATCCAAACATACAAAACATGACTCCCTATAGGATTTGCATATGGTCACATAGAAACATACAAACAAGTCATGACCTTGCCTAAGGAACTCAACCAAATCACGGGCCAAGTCTAACAGTCAACAAGATAATGCAGGGTTCCTCTGTATGCAATCTTTAGATAGTCTGTCATACGATTTATTCAGGTTCTAAATTTAGTCGAACCTCTAAATATAGCCAACCCGGACAAATCCTAGGCAGTGCTCTTTCAAAGAGCAGACTTCAAATTTTCAGTGGACTCAATTTCATAAAATTATGTGTCCAGCCTCCGATGTTATACTTTGGGATATTACACTGAGTGAAATGATCATCATTTGTTAGATCCCGTCAACTCCAATCAACGACTGAAAATAGAACAAAGTAGATAGCGATTTAAAATTTCACACTCAGTCAGATTGTTAATAATCTTGCTTGTTAAATCTGTGAAATGGATGACAACCATCCGATCTAAATCGAAGGTGGAATTCAAACATCATAAGGAGGATTTTATAAATATTTCATGCACATCATAAATTTGATTTCCCATGCTAGTTCTCCCTGCGAAATAGTTGAGGCCGTTGATTTGTTTCAATGATCAACCTCTTTTGTTGATCTCAATCCTCTTTGTAACGATTAGTTTCAGATTTCCCAGCCCAACTCCTATTTTATCTTCCTTCCTATTTCAATTGTGAAATTTGTTTCTAGTTGTTGATCTTCGCACTTACATATGTCCACCACACGGTCTACGGTTGTATGGGCGATCAAGTTAGAAATATCTAGGGTGTAATTTCCAATTGTGAAATTCCTCCTCAACCCTAGATCTGGTTCTACCATGATCTCGACCATCCAAACCTGTACATACTTAAACTTTGTTTATCCATCGATCCTTGCAGTGATCGATTGTTGATCCAAAATTTGCAACAAGATTAATTCAAGATAAAAATCCATTCACAAAATCTTCAATATATTATTAATCAAATTATTCCTTCGATTGATCATAGAATCTATCAATCGATCTCGGACTCCTTTCACTCTCAAAAGCCTTAATCCACACACAAGATTATCAACCATTTACATAGATAAATATAACATTCATTCATAGATTCATACATTCAGGAAGAATTGAATTTACACAAATAGATATGCCAAAATGTGCTTTCTTTCATTCACACAATGAAACTATACATAAAAAATTGTCTCAGAACCTACGTTCTGATCTCCGTAGGCCTAATACATCTTTAATTGGCCTCTTCTCTGATTCCTATAGGCCCTACTGAACTCTATATCTCTGTTTCTACTTCTACTATCCTTTCTATCTTATATTATTCTTGTTTTTCTATGCCTTGTAGGATTACATATTTATACACAACATGATTCATGAATCATTCTAGCTCAGATCGTCAATACTCTCAACAACATGCTAAACGATTCAAACTCACAAACCTATCTTATGACTCATTACCATTAATGGAGGGCTTTGTTACATGATTCATGACTCACCTAGTGACTCATATAGAATCACATAAAAACATAGGTTTATTTACAATGTGATAGTTCAAATACCATCAATTTACAATTGAAGACCCCCTTCTAGGTCTGATAAAACATTGAACTTGGAATTTGATAGGAGAGCAGGATGCTCCTACATCAAACTCCCCAGGAAAAAATAAATATGACCTCATGGTAATAACCTTCCACATTCAGTATTACTGGATCCCAAACTTTGTGTTGTAGCTGGTCATCCATCTTATCATGTTGTTCTGTCTTTGTCATCTTCAGTTCTCCTGGTTTCCAAATTTTGTGTTGAAAATCTCCACTGGCTTTGCTTCTGCAATATTTCATTTGTCTCCTACCACTTTTTTGTCTATTTTCTTTGCTGATGTAAATATTCATTATTTCTTCATGCCTTCTCCAAGACACCTTCACCATTAGCATCCTTAGTTCTTCAATATCCATGTCCAAACTATCCTTTGGATGGTACACCTACTTACCTTGCTTGTTTTTTGTATTTTTGTTGTTGATCACCACTTGTTGCATCCTCATATATTTAGGATATCTCCTCTTATCTGCAATCATAACCCAACTATAAGGTATTCCAAGATGCTTCACAAATTTATGATGGTCTGCCACTTCTCTTGACCGCTGTAACAAAATCATATAATTACAAGACAATTCAATGTCTTGACTTCCCATATTCAATTCTCCAATGTTGTCATGGAACATTTCCATTCTTGCATGCAATAAGAAATCATCTTTGTCAATCCTTGGATTGATCAACCAATCTTCTATTATTTCTAACTCTTCATTATAGTTTTTGAAGTTAGAAAGATCCTCTTTTTCTTCATTAGAAAACTATGCAACAACAATTTCTTCTACGTACTGATCACCCTTTTGAGACAATATAGTCTCTTCATGTGTCATGAAAAATTTCTTTCTCTATCTATCTTCACTCCCTTCAATACCTGCAAACATACGCCAATAATCAGTTTCAAAAACATGAGACCCTGAAGTCCCTATTGATATTTCTTCAAGCATCATTTCTTTATGCTGGCCTGAACATAACATTAAACATTCACCATCATCCATTTCTCTAACAGTCTGATATACAGGCTGCATACAATATTTATAGGATAACATGTCATCTCTTATTACAACATAATCATGTTCTGATATTATATCTTCTTTTTCTTCAGTCTTCTTGACATTCCAAGGTGTTTGTTCAATGTTTTTCTTCATCATAATGTAATTCTGATTTTTACATGTAGAAATGTTTTTACACATTTCTTTTTATCCCTTCATCTTCTTATCATCTCCAACTAATTATTTCATCAACACATCCTTTTGCTGATATGAACTCTCCCAATATTCCATGAGACTTTCAGCTAGTCTCTCTTTTGCACCATCATCTTCAAAGATAGTTCCGTATTTTCGCTCACAATAGTGAACATATTCCTCTGTCAATGCTCTAGTTCTGTCCCTTTTTTTTCAGAGCATCCTTCCTATTATTCATTTATTCATTAACCTACATAAACACATCATCTAAGTGTTCTTCATTACCTGCAGTCACACAGAAATCATTAGATTTAAAAACATCAGACTCTTCATTCACCAGATATTCTCCAGGTAGTTATGAACTTATCAGAGAGTTTAGAAAATCATCTTCAATATTCATTTCATCATCCTCTTCAATAAAAGGACCCTGTTCAGGTTCACAATATAAAACTCCCATCTTAGACTCGGCTTCCCTTAGTTCTTTCTTCAATATAGAAAACATATTTTGTTGTAGCTTCACCTATAGTGAATACCATCTTACCTCCATTTTCATGACCCAACCATACCTCTAGTTCTTTTCTTCAGCAACTACTTGCATATGCTTCTCAAATCACAAAATATCTCTTTCTAACTCTAGCAATTCTTTGTTACATTCTTATTGAATCTCTTTCTTATTTATTCTGATATGGCTTTTCTTTGAACCGCTGCAATGACCTTCAGTAGTCATTGTTTCTGTCTCCTTCTCCTCTTTTGTGAAATTCATCCTATTCACTTGTGGACTGTAACTAAACCTTCACCTCCAACAATTCTCCATACTTTTCTGCTATACGTCAACAAGCTATATCTCCTTGAGATTTTCCTTTTGGTATCTCTGGTCCTCTCACTAGAACCTTTTGAGTGTCTCCTTTTCTTGTCCTGGATTTTGCAGGTCCACTCTTATTTTGAGAACATGCATTAGTCCTCTCTTGTCCAACCTCTGTTGGATTTATTAGGTTCTTCCACTACTTCCTCTTTCCTCTTCTCAAGAACTCCTATGTTCTTTACTGCTTTCAAATATTTCCTAATAAATTCATATAACTAGAGTCAAAATACAAACATCAAATAGTCCATACCTTCAGAATTTTCACTTGTACAGTTGGCTGAAAATATCTCCACTACTATCTTCAAAAGATCTTCTTATTCAGGAACACACTTGTTCTCTCACAGTTATCCAAGATACTTGTTATCTTTAGATATTCCTGACCCCTTTCATATGTACTTTTCCTTCTTGTCTCTCATTTATAGCCGCTGTCTACAATTTTCGCCTACTACAGAGCCTATACTCCTGTCCAATCATACAGATTCCCTTATCTTCTATGATCCTTTGCACAAGAACGAACATAACACACTCATAATTATCAGTCTTCAAAAATTAAATAACAATTTCCAGAATTCTTTACCTCTACCTCTTCAATTGCTCAAGAGTATTTTCAAACTCTTTTCATGCATCATAACTTCATGTTTGCACCTATCAAATCCTTTTCATGCATCATATCCCTCCAAATTATTTCTTCTACACTCTCCCTTGGATAACATCAATTTAAACCACACATCCTCTATCTACAGTCTTTCTCCACAGTTAGTTATAATTATAACAAATTAAAATTCCATTACCTCATTCCAAGAGCTAACTATGCTCTGATAATCCTCTCTCAGAATGATTGTTCTACTATGATATAACTCTGATGTGAGGTCCCTCTATATGAAATATTTAGATAGAATGCAATACGATTTAGTGAGGTTCTAAATTTAGCCGAACCTCTAAATCTAGCCAACCCGACCAAATCCTAGGCAACGCTCTTTCAAAGAGCGGACTTCAAATTTTTGGTGCACTCAATTTCATAAAATTATGCCTCCATCCTCTGTTGTTATCCTCTGGGCTAATACAGTGAGCGAAATGATCCTCATTCGTTGGATCCTTGTCAACTCCAATCAAAGACGAAAAATAAAACAAAGTAGATAGCGATTTAAAATTTCACACTTAGCCATATTGTTAACAAGCTTGCTTGTTAAATCTGCGAAAAGGTTGACAACCGTCAGATCTAAATCGACGATGGAATTCAGACATCATAAGGCGTATTTTATAAATATTTCATGCATATCAGAATTTTTATTTCCCATGCTAGTTCTCCCTACAAAATAGATGAGGACCGTTTGTCTGTTTCAATGATCAACCTCATCTGTTGATCTCAATCCTCTTTGCAATGATTAGTTTCAGATTTCACAGCCCAAATCCTCTTTTATCCTCCTTGCTATTTCATTTGCGAAATTTGTTTATGGTCGTTGATCTTTGCACCTCCATATCTCGACCACATGATCTACGGTAGTATGGATGATCAGGTTAGAACTATATAGGGTGTAATTTCCAATTGCGAAATTCTTCCTCAGGCATAGATCTGGCTCTACCACGATCTCGGCCATCGACACCTATACATACTTAAATTTTGTTTATCCATCGATCCTTGCATTGATCGTTTGTTGATCTAGAACCTGCAACAAGATTAATTCAAGCCAAAATCCATTCACGAAATATTCAACATATTATTAATCAAATTCTTCCTTTGATTGATCAAGGAATTGATCAATCGATCTCAGAATCCTTTCGCTCTCAAAATACTTAATTCACACACAGGCTTATCAACCCTTTTACAGAGATAAATCTAACATTTTTTCATAGATTCATACATTAATACAAAATTGAATTTACAGATAGAGATGTGATGAAATAGGATTTCTTTCATTCACACAATGAAACTATACATACAAAATTGTCTCAGAACATGTGTTCTCATCTCCTTAGTCCTGATACATATTTAATTGGCCTCTTCTATGATTCCTACGGGCCCTACTGACCTCTGTATCGGATGCAGGATCATTGCGCTCTCCATTCAAATTCCAAGGTAAATCTTGGATTAGGCCTAGAAGGGGTCTTCAATTCTGAATTGATGGTCTTTGAACCATCACATTGTAAATAACCTATGTTTAATTGATTCTAGATGATGGTGAGTCAGTTGAGTAAATCACTAGATGGATGATAAGTCAATTGATGAATCATGTACCAAATCCCTCAATTAGGGAAGTGAGTCATAGGATAATATGTAAGGTTTATTGTAATTAGAATTTGTTAGCAGATTATGTGGATCTGAACCAGAATGGTTCATGAATCTTGTTGTGTGTATATATGTAATCCTATGAGGCATAGTAGAGGGGGAGAGAAGAGACATCGAAAAAGAGAGATACAGAGGATAGATCGAGCTCAATAGGGCCTGTAGGAGTCATGGAAGACAAATTAAAGATATATCATGCCTTAGGAGATCGGAATGTAGGTTCTGAGACAAATTGAATGTATGATTTCCTTGTGTAAATGAAGGAAAAGCCTATTCGACATATATTTGTATGTGTGAATGAATTCATCCTGAATGTATAAATTCATGAAATAAATGTTTGGATAAATTCACTGTCCATATGTGAAAATCCTGTAAGTGATTTCAGGGTTTTTGAAAGCTGGAGAAATAAAGATCGAGGGATCGACGTTCTGTTCCATCGAAAGAGTTAGATGAACGATCCTTTAAGGATTTTATAAATGAATGCATGCATTTATTAACCCTATTACAGGCCAAGGATCTGAATTCGATCATTGAATGATCAAGGAGGATAAATATTCAATCCTGTGCGTGGCTTGATTGATTGAAGAAAATCGATTCCATAGATGTGTAAGTAAAATCTTAACTAGTCGCCTTGAGAAATATCGGATGCTAGGGAATGATCTTAGAAGAAGATCAACGGTCACGATAAAATTCCATAAATATAAGATGAGATTCACATTTGATCTCAAATCAATGACCAAAAAACATTCCGAAAAAGATCTAATCGTTGAGGACAGATCCACATCAGAATACGGATCGACGGTCAAGATTCACCCCGCAGCAAATCAACGGTTGTAAAGAGTTGTGGAAAAGGAATTGCAGGAGGGAAATTGCAGAAGTTAAACTTTTGGAAAATTTGAATCCACAATCTGCAATCCGCAATCCGATTGTGGAAAGGAGTGTTGCGGCCGCAAAATTATGAATTTCAATTTTGGAAATTAGGTATTTTCACAATCCGCAAATGCGGAAACATATTTTTGAAAACTCTGTTTCGGAAAGGAGCTGACAAAACCTGTCTTGTAGAATTGAACTTGCGCAAACAGAGTTGCAAAAACTTTGTTGTGGAAAGGAGCTTGTGGAAACCTGTCTTGCAGAATTGAACCTATAGAAGCAGAGCTATGCAATAGAGTTGCGAGAGAAGAAATATTTGGACAAGAAGCTAAATTTAGAGTTTTCTAAATGTAGATAAAGCTAAATCCTGGGGAAATTCGAAGGGATAATGGTTGTTTGGGGTTCCCGTCTGCATCAGATTGGTATCAGAACAGGACAAGGATTCTGCGTAAGAGTTAAATAAATTTTCGATTTCAATTCGTTTTGAAGTTAAAGACTAACAATTGTATTGAGAGGGTTAGTCAAGTGAGAGTATTCAGAATTGATTGCAGAAAAAGGATGTGTTGCTAAATTTGATGATTAGCCACAGGAGAATACATAAGAAATCCTTTGAAAGGATATGATTTGACAGGTATAAGCACATAGTTATGATGCATGGGAAGAGTATTGAGTCAAACTACTCTTGAGCACTTGAAGAAAGCAAAGGTAAGGCATTTCTACAAATTTTTATTGAATTTGAAGACTAATAGTTGTGAGGGTGTATGTTCAGTCTTGTGCAAGGGATCATAGAAGATACTGGGGAGGAGAAGTATAGGATCTGCAGTAGGAGAAATTGCAGACCATGGCTATAATCTAGAGATAAGAGAGGAGAGTGTAGATGAAAAAGATCAAGAAGAAGATCTTTTGAAGATAATATTGAAGATATTTTCAGCCAACTATACAAGTGAAAAAGTCTAAAGTTATGGACTGATTGATATTTATATTTTGACTCTGGTGATGTGAATTTATAGTAGCAAAGAATAGAAAAAGTTCTTGAGAAGAGAAAGTAGTGGCAGAACTTGAGAAGTCCAATAGAGGTTGGACAAAATAGGACTAATACATGTTCTCAAAAAATAGGAGTAGACCTGCAGAAGCCAAGAAGAGCAAAGCCAATGCTCAAAAGGTTCTAGTGAGAGGACTAGATAAACCAAAAGGACAAGCTCAAGGAGAGATATCTTGTTGAGGTATAGAATACAAGTATGGAGACTTGTTGAAGGTGAAGGATTAGGAAATAAATCCACAAGTGGACAGGATGAAGTTCACAAAAGAGAGGGAGACAAGAACAATGACTACTGAAGGTCATTGCATGGGTTCAGAGAAAATCCACAAAAAAATAAAGAAGAAAGAAAGTCAAGAAGAATGTAACAAAGAATTGCTAGATTTAGCAAAAGACATTTTGTGTTTTGAGAAGCATATGAAAGCTACTGAAGAAGAAATCCAGAGGTATGGTTGGGTCATGAAAAGAGAGGTAAGATGGCATTCACTACAGGTGAAGCTCCAACAAAATATGTTTTCTAAATTGAAGAAAGAACTCATAGAAGTTGAATCTGAGATAGAGGTTTCGTATTGTGAACTTGAACATGGTCCTTTGCTTGGAGAGGATGATGAAGTAGAAAAAGAGAGGCCAATTGAGAGTCTCATGAATTATGTAAAGAATATAGATCTACTTATGGAGGAGATGACTGTGAGTTCAAATGAGACCAAAGGGTGTTATGTTTTTGAGACTAATGATTTGTTTGTGATTGTAGGTTTTGTTGCAGATGATGGACAATCATTTCAAACTATCTTAAAATTTGAGGAAGTCATATATGATGAAGAAATTCTCTCAAATGAATAAAGGTCTAATGTATTGCACTAGAAAGAACTCATTAGTGAGTTGCTTGATGGAGGAACATAGCCAATTGAATATATGAAGACCAAGGAAGGAAAAGAAATGAGAAAAGACATTTCTACAAGGAAAAATCAAGATTGTATTCTGATGAAGGAGAGAGTTAAAAAGTCACCTTGGACTGTCATGGAGTCTGAAGAACAAGAAGATGTAATTTCCAAAAGCATTATAGCAATACATGATTCTGTTGTAATATAAGATGAAAGGATACCATATGAAGATGGTATGCATCATGTAGCTTAGACTGTTGGAGAAATAGGTGATGGTGACAGATGGATGTTGTGTTCAGACCAACGCAACAAGAGGATGCCAAAGGAAATATTAACAAGGACTTTAGAGTC
Organism: Pseudotsuga menziesii; assembly: GCA_001517045.1. Taxonomy (NCBI): domain Eukaryota; kingdom Viridiplantae; phylum Streptophyta; class Pinopsida; order Pinales; family Pinaceae; genus Pseudotsuga; species Pseudotsuga menziesii. The sequence continues at coordinate 456,669 of LPNX010305488.1, forward strand.
TCATGTTTTTGGAACTAACTATGGTGTATTACTACAGGTATTGGAGCACACTTAGATGATGTGTCTATGCAGTTTGTGAAGCATAGGATGGATGCTTTGGACCATTGACAGAAGAATATGTTCACTGTTTTGAAGAAGAACATAAAGTCATCTTAGAAAAAGATGGTGCAGATGAGGGTCTAGCTGAAATTCTCATGAAATTTTGGGAGAGTTCAGACCAGCACAAGAATATGCTGATAAGAAAGTCAATGGGAGATGTTTTTTAAATTGATCAATTGTGTGTATCTACAGGAATAACATGTATTGAACCTTGTAAGGTTTCCCCAAAGGTAAATGAAGAAACAAAGGAGTATCCATGTACTCTTAACATCGATCAAAGCCAGAAGATTGTTTTGGAATTGAAGGATGAGATGACATGTTCTTGTGGAGATAAACCAGAGAGAACACTTGCATATTTAGATAGTGGTGTTGCTGACAGACTGGGGAAGAAATTTGTCTTGACACATGAAGGGACTATACTGTCTCAAGAGGATGATTAGTACCTCGAATAAATTGATGTTGCAGAGTTGGTTAATGAAGACAAAGGAAAATTTTCTAACTTTAGAAACTATTATGAATATTTTGAAATGTTAGAAGACTGGTTGATCAATCCAAGGGTTGATAAACATGACTGCTTAATGTTTGATGACAAAATTGGAAAAGAGCAGACAACAAATAAAAGCACTAAATTATTTTATAATTTAGTGGATAGCAACAGAGAGTCAAGAGGACAACAGCAGTTTCAAGAAAAGAAGATGCAGGTGTACCAGCCAAAGGATAGACTAGAGATGGAGATTGAAGAATTAAGGTTGTTGATGGTGAAGATGTCTCAAAGAAGGCATGAGGAAAGAATGAATATTTTCATCAGCAGACAAAAGAAGAAAATCAACAGGATAATACAGATGACATAAGGAGATGGAAGAAGCAAAGCTAGTGGAGCATTGCAACATAAAATTTGGAAACCAAAAGAACTAAAGATGACAAAGACAAACCTAAATAATAGGATGGATGATCTGCTACAGAATAAATATTGGGATCCAAGAAGACTGAAGATAGAAGGTTATGACCAGGAGGTCATATTTCTTTCTTCATGGGGAGTTTGATGCAGGAGCATCTTGCTCTCCATTCAAATTCCAAGGTAAATGTTGGATCAGGCCTAGAAGGGGTCTTCAATTCTGAATTGATGGTCTTCGAACCATCAGATTGTAAATAGCCTATGTTTATTTGATTCTAGATGATGGTGAGTCACTTGAGTGAATCATTAGGTGGATGAGGAGTCAGTTGATGAATCATGTACCAAATCCCTCAATTAGGGCAGTGAGTCATAGGATAAGATTTAAGGTTTATTGTAATCAGGATTTGTTAGTAGATTACGTGGATCTGAACCAGAATGGTTCATGCATATTGTTGTGTTTATATGTAAGCCTATGAGGCATAGTAGAGGGGGAGAGAAGAGACAGGGAAAAAGAGAGATACAGAGGATAGATAGAGATCATTAGGGCCTATAGGAGTCATGGAAGGCCAATTAAAGATATATCAGGCCTTAGGAGATCAAAACATAGGTTCTAAGAAACATTGAATGTATGAATTCCTTGTGTAAATGAAGGAAAATATTATTCAACATATCTCTGTATGTGTGAATGAATTCAATCTGAATGTATAAATTCATGAACTAAATGTTTGGATAAATTCTTTGTCCATATGTAAACATCCTGTATATGATTTCAGGGTTTCTAAAAGCGCGAGAAGCAGAGATCGATGGATCGACGTTCTGATCCATCAAAGGAGTTAGATGAATGATCCTTTGAGGATTTTATAAATGAATGTGTGCGTGTATTAACCCTGTTGCAGGTCAAGGAGCTGAATTCGATCATTGAAGGATCGAGGGATATGAAGATTCAAGCCCATCCATGGCTTGATTGATTGAAGAAAATCGATTCCGCAGATGTGTAAGTAAAATCTTAACTAGTCTCCTTGAGAAATATCAGACGTCGGGGAATGATATTAGAATAAGATCAATGGTCACGATCAAATTACACAAAGATAAGATGAGATCTACATCTGATATCATATCAATGACCATAAAACATTTCGCAAAAGATATGATGGTTGAGAACACATCTGCATCAGAATACGGATTGACAATCAAGATCCACCCCGCAGTAAGTCAACAGTTGTAAAGAGTTACAGAAAAGGAATTGTGGGAGGGAAATTGTGGAAGTTTAACTTCTGGAAAAGTTGAATCCACAATCTGCAATCCAATTGCGGAAAGGAGTGTTGTGGTCGCATAATTGCAGAAGTCAAATTTGAAAATTGGGAATTTTCGCAATCCACAAATGCGGAAACAAAGCTACGGAAACTCTGTTGCAGAAAGGAGCTTGTGGAAACTTGTCTTGCGGAATTGAACTTGCAGAAAAAAGTTGTGAAAACACTATTGCGGAAAGGAGCTTGGGGAAACCTGTCTTGCAAAATTGAACTTGCGGAAACAGAGATGCGTAATAGAGTTGCGGGAGAAGAAATATTTGGACAAGAAGCCAAATTTAGAGTTTTCTAAATGTAGAGCAATTAAATCCTAGGGAAAGAGGATGGGATAATGGTTGTTTCGGGTTCCCGTCTGCACCAGATTGGTATCAAAGCAGGACAAGGATTTTGAGGAAGAGGTAAATAAATTTCTAATTTCAATTCATTTTGAAGTTAAAGACTACCAATTGTATTGAGAGGGTTAGTCAAGTGAGAGTATTCAGAATTGATTGTAGAGAGAGGATGTGTGGTTAAATTCGATGATTAGCCACAGGAGAATACATAAGAAATCCTTTGGAAGGATATGATTTGACAGGTATAAGCATGGAGTTATGATGCATGGGAAGAGTATTGAGTCAAACTACTCTTGATCAATTGAAGAAAGCAAAGGTAAGGCATTTCTGCAAATTTTTATTTAATTTGAAGACTAATAGTTGTGAGGGTGTATGTTCAGTCTTATGCAAGGGATCATAGCATATCTTGGGGAGGAGAAGTATAGTCTCTGCAGTAGGAGAAATTACAGACCGTGGCTATAATACATAGACAAGAAATGAGAGTGCAGATGAAAAAGATCAAGAAGAAGATATTTTGAAGATAACAATGGATATGTTTTCAGCCAACTGTACAAGTGAAAAGTTCTAAAGTTATCGACTAATTGATGTTTATATTTTGACTCTGGTTATGTGAATTTATAGAAGCAAAGAACAGAGAAGTTCAGTATGTTTAAAAAATCACTACTAACAAATAAAAGGAATGAATCACTAGAAAATATTGAATTGATTATTAGAATTTAAGAATTAATTTATGATTAATATCCATAGACGAAGAAAATATTTCAGGGATAATGTTTTATTCATATTCATTTGTGAAAGATAGTCCTTTTAGGGTAAAATATTTTTCCAAGTATTTAAACATGTAGTTCACTAAATTCTTGAGTACAACACCTCGTATACGTTAAAGAAATTTGAAGAGCATAAAGAACGAAATTATATCCCATTCTATTATGAAAAACAACAAAAAACGAGATTTGGCTATGTTAGAACAATGTCATCAAAAGAAATTCTAAGAACAAATTATCAAGTGTCTGTTGACCATGTTTCTAATAATGTATTCATTTCAAAATATGTTTCCATACAAACACTTTGTTTCATAACAATTAACAAGTATACCATTTATGACAACATCATGATAAATAATTCAAGGTTTGTTGAATTGTAATGGAAAACTTGAGGCATGGTCTCTCTAGGAAAATAAATTGAACAAAAAAGCAACTTTGAAGTAAAATAAATTGGTAGTTCAAAGCAGCCTATACATATTATTCAGTATAATTTCCACCAAAAGAAAATTAGTAGAATGTGATATCTCGCAATTTTAGAGCTTTCAACTTACTCTATAACCTTGCTTGTCCATAATGGTACATCTAATTGATATTCATTACCAATATGAACCTTGTTATCCACTAAGTTTCACTTAGGGGATCTTTCAAGTGAGCCACCAAGGATCGAAACAAATCAATTGTTCTTACTCAGTGCTCAGTAAGTGTTGTGGTTTCATTACGGTCAATTGTGGTCACTTTTTCGCATGTTCACACCCCATTGGGGAAATTGTAATTAATGACATAGCATGATGGTTTATTTTTGTAAAATTTATGGCCTTCTTAGGACTTCGTCATCAAATTCATCATCCTAGAGTTTTTTTTCCCTTGTCGAATAAGCAATTGTTTTTTAAGCGACATATAATTTTCAAGTTTTTCACTCAAAATCCTCCAAAGACGGGATGGTGAAATTGGTGATTTGTCTTAAAAGGTTATTAAATCCTAGGGTATATGTATTATACCATTCCATTCATATTACTAAATTTTCATGGACATGCGCTATGTATTTCATAGGATTTTTTAATTTTAGTTTTTTAATTAAATCATTGATAAGGTGTATTTTAATTGTAAAAGTTCAAAAGTTCATAAAATTGGGCCCAGTGAACCAATTTGGTCATGGGGATGCTCGTTTTTTTACTCACATCCCTCAATAAACCCAAAAACCCACTTTTGATTTCAAATTAGTAATTTTCAATTATTAATTTTGTTTTTCTCTCCAAAATGGCTCAGAGGGTCAAATAAATGGGAAAATTCGAGAAAATCCAAGGAAGCTTGGATGGGAATTGTATATGAGGTGTCAAGTTTGTTGAGGATATTATATGGGGAAATTATGAGCATAGAGGAGAATCTTCTATCATCAAGGGAGGAGCTCCAACTCACCTCCACCAAAGGGGGGCACATTCTCTCATTCAGGGTTTGTTTTTCCACTTAGAAGTTGTTACAGGAGGTGGATGCTTCCCAAACAAAGTGGAATACCTCACGAGAGGTGGTATCCTCCTATCCCATGAATTCAAACCTCCTCCCATGATTTTATAAACCCCCAAAACCACCTCACACTTGGAAAATTCGCCCCCTTAGGGTTTGAGCTCCATTTTTGCTATAAAAGCAGGGTCTTTCTCCTCTTTTAGGAGGATGCATTGAACCTCTGACCATTGTACTCACGTTTCTGATATTTTGTTAGTAAATATTGAAGTCTTTGGAGTTTATTCTATGATTGCATTGTGAGCTTATGACTCGATCAAATTTGAGGTGAAACCTGTTGAATTTCATGCTTTATTTCTGTCAAATGATGTGTTAGTTCCAGCTAAATTTTAATAAGCATTTGCTTCTGTCAATTTACTTATGTTTATCTCATTATCATAATTTTGTAGGAGTATCATACTGTATTTGGTTATACTTATGCTCTCCTTCTTTTTTTATTAATGAAATGACTTGATTAACCTTGTTTGTATGAGAAATTGTCTAGATTTTACAAATTTGTCTCAGGTAGAAGGGGATTGGATCTCAGTTGCATCCAATTCTCTTTTAAAAAATACATTTTGATTTGCTTAACGTTGTTATTTTTTATATCCCTCTCTCCACTTCTTTCAAGAATAGGCTTGTGGTTTTCATTCTTCTTCTTTAAAGAAATAAAGCTTTCTTCTTGGTCACAGTTACTTGATTCCTAGTAAAATTGAATAGATCATTATAATATCTGAAATATAATTTTGGTTAGGGATATATATCATATATAGATTCATTTTTAACTCTTCATGTTAGTATCTGAAAGTGTCATTCTTAATAATAATAAAAATTACAATTTTATGAGCATTTTGAGTAGTGTAGATTATGTATTTTTTTTTTATTAATTTGAAATATTCTAACTAATTTAAATCACTAGTCGTTAGCAGGTTCTGAGAAAAGGCAGAGGACATACTACTCAAGTTTCGAGTTTCGGTCACCCAAGACATCAAAAACTCCATCCTCCATCACTTTTATTCTTTCATTTTCTCTCCCAATGATATTATAAATCCTTTCGATCTCTTTCAAAGATAAAAGTACAATCATAATTCATATTTTCATCATATTGTAATTTCATTAGTAAGGAAATCAATTGGGATACACAATGCCCACACTCCATCCCCCTGGGGGATTCACAATCTCTTTCATGGTTTGTATTTTAGTGATAAACACTTGCACACACTCCGACTTATAGAAATCCTATATAGTTTAGTTGTATTTCTTTGATTTCATATTTAAATTCCATACCCGACTCGTTTCCACGAAGTATGCTCTCGCCATGAACCAAATTATTTTTTCCAGTTATTGGTGTTAGAATAATCAACCCATAGTATTTACCCACTTAGACATTATTTCATTTATTTTGTCTTATTTGCCTAGTCCATGAGTCCCACCATGTGCAAGTTGTCAATTGCCTATCCATAGAGGTCAAACTTGCCATTATTGACTCATGGAGCGCTTTGGAAAGTCCTGGGAATCAAATCTGCTTTATTCCTGGCCTCCTAGGCGCCCTTCTGCTTTTTCTGCTTTGTTGACTGCTTTTCCAGTTTTTAAAGCACATAAGGAAAGCTAGACTAGGTGAGGTGAACTTGTTTTATTCCCCTTTCATCCTCCACTCTTTCCTCCATGCAAAAGCATGTATGAGCTGCCATTTGACCACTCTTTAGCTTGCCCATGCACCCTTGCTAATTCCTGGGGTCCTTGATAGATTTGGGATCAGCTTTTTACACCTATGGGGGATTTGCCTATTTTGGGTAAGCCTGCTTTATGCTAGTTTTGGATGCTTCCTTATGCATTCGATTTTCTCATGTATTCTATATATTCAGCAGCCTATGTTATTACAGGGTTGGCAATTGTACACTCAGTCATTATAATTTTGTGTTACAGCTCCATATTCAGTCTCCATTGTTGATAATTTGCATGATCAATTGTTAATTGCTGTGAGTGAAATTAATCTACTGCAGGCCTGAATTTCTACAATTGGTGGATGATCAAAAAGTGACACTTAGTTGTGGTTTAATTTTTCATTAGTGTATCTGACTTTACAATATTTTTTGCTTCATCAAATTGGAATAATTTTTTTTCTTAAACTCGTGTATGCTCTTTCCCTCTTCGGGATTTTCCTGGTCATTGGGGAATCAAAAGCGGTTTTAGACAAACTCTTAATTCTACACATTAATCTAATAATTCATTAATAAAATAAAATACCCGAAAAAACATTATGAATATATGGCGTACAATAGTTGACAATCATGGAAAAATTATTCAAAGGAAACAGAAACCACTGAGTAGTGACCTCGAGATACAATCAGGCTACATCATTGTTGGTGTAGTGTTGGAAACATTCTCAGAGACTCCGATTCAACCCACATTTTTGAGTGAGGAACCACTTTAGTCATCTTTCGGACGTATTCTCAGTACTTTCAGTATATTGATAATCCCCTTCCCGTAACTCAACTCATATTCTAATAATTAAAAATGACCAAGACACATTGCAAAACATTTCATTTCAACAACATTATTTTACTTTGGCTTGATTGGAACTAATCTAATTCACATTTATTTCAATTTTCTTATGTGTTAATGTTATGCTGCTAAATATTTACTTAAATTTTCAAACAATCTTGTCTCATTAATTTTACTCCAAAAACTCCTAAACAACTTACTTCATCATTAACGACTAAAAATTAAGAGCCTTAGACAACTCTTTCTTAGGGACCACCCCCCTTAGCTTCATTAGGAGTTTGGCCTAAACAGAGGAGTCAAGATCAAGTGATAGTACTTGACTTAAGGCTTTCCCCCAAGGACACACCTAGAATCTTGAAGATTTATGTCGTGCTTAAACCCTAGGTGTGTGAAAGGCAACAACAAACCCAAATTGTATATGCACCATCATCTTGAAGCATATGCCAAAGAATATCACCTCCTTTCTCATCGGCACCTTAGTCATGAACACGTTTGTCTAGGACCACTATTTGGAATTGAAGTCAATAGTCATTTTCTCTATTTTCAATGAAGTACTTTATCACTGATCTCTCTTTCTTTCTCCTATATGTTGTGCAATACCAATTATATTTGATAGGTATTGATCTTACTTTGTTTATTGTTGTACAATACCAATTATCTTTCATAAGTATTGATGCTTCTCCAACAACAAATTGTCATTCATTCTAATTGAAACTAGGAGGAACTAAATGTTGATAGTAACCAGTTTGTATGAAACTATTTGCACATGGCACACATGTGCAATAAGAAAGATGGGAACGCATGACAAACAAAAACACGAATATTGAGACCATGGATGTTCTTTACATGAAGCTGTCTGCATGGGGCCATGCATGTGTAAAGGGAAACAAAAAAAATGGGAAAATATATACTTCAAGATTCTAAGTACCCTAATTGACTTACATTTATTGGAATGAAATTATACATTTCAGAGCAATTTAGATCCCATATATACTTCCAACAGACATGCAAACTAAGGTGGCCAACTTGCAAACCTGGAAGATATCTGATGCCCTAACAAATTCTATAATCACCCTCACGGCTTCTTCTTGTGCCTCACTTGTTGTGTAAACATCCTCATGTTAGGAACCCATGTCAATCCTTCTCCTTACCGTGTTAGTATATTGTTGTTGGACGCATATGCTTTGTAATTCGTCCCATAGCAATTGTTGATCCATAGTTTGTGTTCTTGTTGTTGGGCACATATGCTTTGTAAGCCGCCTGTAGTATTTGTTGATCCATAGTTTATATTGGCCCATGGTTTTGACCCATAGTATTGGCGCCTATTTTTAGTATATCAGTGTGTGTTGAGGCCAAGGAAGGCATCATGAAGTTATTTTGTATTGAGCTTGCTCAAAGGAGGTTGCCCCCTCAAAGTGGCTTGCGATTAATATAAAAGTGATTTTGAGTTCTGCTGCTATATCGTGTATTTTGATTAATTATTCACTGCAAGGTCCTCACATTTGGTATCAGAGCACTTTCTTGGGCTCGTTGGGTGAAATTTCTGCCCAAATTTTTTTTTTTCGCTTCTCTTGCAGGTTCGGATCTGGGAATAATCCCTATCCGCTTAACTGTGGGAAGTACTTGGGCATAAGCCCTAAAACTCATTGTGAGGAGTACCACAGGAACTCCAAAGTAGATGGCCCATTGAGAGGACCTGCCAGCGAAAAGGGCAACAACCCCTACCTCATTGACTAGTTCCCACCCGTGAGGTAAACCAAGAGCTGTCGTTTGTGGCCAAGCAGTTATCAGTTTTACCTGAGTCGTGGAGTGAGGGGTACTGCCCCAATACGCAAGCCGTCAGACAGCATTGGTGGCCGAGTGAATCCCTTGAACCAATAGGAAGCCGCACATACCTGGGGTCCATATCTATTTTCAGTTGCACAATCGCAGATTTCCTCTATCTAGAACTATTGTCGGTCAGTTCTGCGTCGTTGCAGATCCATTTGTTGCCAATCACTTCTGCGCCGTTGCAGATTCCACTATTTTCGATCACTTTCGCGCCGTTGCAGATCTTTTCCTGAAAAAAAAAATCTGTTTTTCGGCCATATCTCCTTGGTTTCAACCCTGTTTTCTCTGAAACTTCACTGACACCTCTGCAATTCCATTCTGCATATTTCATTCCTGAAGACCCTATCTCAAATTCCACTTCCCAAGACCCGAAATCCCACATTTGTCTATTTTTAGGGTTTTCCATAACTCCTTCGATTTTCACCCAAACGCCTTCAAATTTTTCCACCGTATTCCTTTCCTCATTCTGCTTCTTTGTCCCTCTCTACCAAATTTTCTCATTCTTTCACCCCGCTCCTAAAATCCCCATTTTTTGCTTCCATGTCCTTTCGACAGTGTCCAAAACTTACTCATACCCACATTACCCTTTTGATTTTTTCCCAAATCCAGATTTTCCTCTACTGAATTAGTTTCTGTTTTTGTTTTTCTACCCCCCCCCCCCCCCACCAAAAAAAAAAAGTCCTGGTTATGGTTGCCACCCGCACAGGAGAAAAAACCATGGAGGAAGCACTTGATGAAAAATTTCTCAGTCTCCATCTTGAGCATTTAGCTATGAACACCAGACGACAGTCCGCGTCTTCATCAGACAATGGGTTCTCTTCTTCCAGCAATTTTCGCGGTCCGAAGCTAGATTTTCCTCGCTTCAATGGTACTGATCCGACTGGATGGATCTATCGGGCAGAACAGTATTTCAGTCTTCATAATACTTTTGATGTCAACCAAGTTCCACTTGCCTCCTTTCATTTGAAACAAGAAGCTCTTCAATGGTATCATTGGTACATCAAGGCTCATGAAGAGCCAAAATGGCCTGATTTTTGCCAGCTCTTTTTGCAACGATTTGGTCCTAGTGCTTTTGATGACTTCACAGGAGCTTTCACTAAACTTTGCCAATTTGAGAAACTAGCTAATCACACTGAAGGATTACCTGATGACTTCTACCGGAGTTGTTTTATCAGTGGTCTAAAGGATGCAATTCACTCTGAGGTCA
>LPNX010305488.1:467169-522462 GCA_001517045.1 Pseudotsuga menziesii
TTGGTTAAGTTGGCAGAAGACAAGCTGGTAGCCCAACTGCACTCCAAATCCTCTTTTGTTCCCTTCCGAAATATGGGTTCTCAACGACCTCCCATTCCGCTAGCTCCTCGCTCACCTCCAATCAAGCATTTGTCTGAAGCAGAGATGCAGGCACGCAGAGAAAAAGGGCTTTGTTATAATTGTGATGAGAAATTTAATCGGGGACATCGATGTGTTCAACAAAAGTTCTATCTATTGGATGTGGATTCTCCACCTGCCTCTTAAATTGGTGAAGAAGCTCCCGATACAATGGATGCTCCGGTTGACATTCAGGAGCCGCCTACTGACCCTCCATTTCAGGACGACCAGCCCGAGATATCCCTCCATGCATTAGCTGGAGTCACGGCCCCCCAAACAATGCGGGTACGTGGTTACTTCAAGAAGCTTCCTCTTACAATACTCATTGATTCTGGAAGCACTCATAATTTCATTGACCCTCGGATCGCCAAACAAGCTGATTGTTTTATCCATCATTGCTCCAACTTTGAAGTCATGGTTGCCAATGGGGGCACCTTACCTTGCAAAGGTAAGTGTCGTAATGTGCGTATCTCTATGGGAGATTATAACCTCCGCTCTGACATGTTTTCCTTGACCTTAGGCGGATGTGATGTGGTTTTGGGCGCTCAATGGTTGCGCACACTTGGCCCCATATTATGGGATTTTGCTGAACTTTGGATGCAGTTCTCCCCCGATGGACACAAACACACATTGAAAGGATTACAACCAGGGTCTCTCAGCATCATTAGTTCACATCGCATGGAAAAACTCCTTAAGAAGAGTTCCCATGGTGTCATCGCTCAGCTCCATTCCATTCAAATGCAATCATCAGCGGCCGCCACTACTCCTTTGGATCTCCAACAAATTCTGGATCGATATACAGGTGTTTTTGTTGAACCAGTGGGACTTCCACCTTCACGACCAGAGGACCATCGTATTCAGCTCCTTCCCGGAAGTATTCCTCCCAACATCAGGCCCTATCGCTACCCATTTCACCAAAAAACAGAGATTGAACTCCTCGTTAGGGACTTATTGAAGCAAGGTATTATTCGCCCAAGCACAAGTTCCTTTTCTTCACCAGTTCTTCTTGTCCGCAAAAAAGATGGGTCATGGCGCCTCTGCATTGACTTCCGAGCACTTAATCACCTCACCATCAAGGATAAGTTTCCAATTCCTGTTGTTGATGAGCTTCTTGATGAGCTTCATGGTGCTCAATTTTTCTCCAAGTTGGATCTTCGCTCTGGGTATCATCAAATTCGGGTTCATGAGGATGATATCCCTAAAAAAGCTTTCCGCACACATGATGGCCACTATGAGTTTTTGGTCATGCCCTTTGGTTTCACTAATGCTCCTTCCACATTCCAGGCCTTAATGAATAAAATATTCTGACCCTATTTGCGGAAATTCATTTTGATATTTTTTGATGATATCCTCAACTACAGTAAAACATGGGCTGAACATCTCCAGCATCTGGCTCTTGTAATGCAACTTTTCTCTGATCATCATCTCCATGCCAAAAAGTCTAAATGTGTTTTTGGACAAAAGGAAGTTGAGTATCTCAGGCACATTATCTCAGCACAAGGGGTTCGTGTGGATCCTGCCAAAATTGTTGCCATGAACAATTGGCCGCCCCATAAGACACTCAAGAGCCTTCGTGGTTTTTTGGGGTTGACTGGCTACTACTGCAAGTTTGTCAAGGATTATGGGAAGATCGCAGCTCCATTAACTGCTCTGTTGAAAAAGGATGCTTTTATATGGACACATGTTACTGAGTGTGCATTTGACAAGCTGAAACAAGCTATGTGTACTACACCTATTCTAGCTATGCCCGATTTTTCCAAGCCCTTCACTATTGAGAGTGATGCTTGCGGCAATGGACTTGGTGCTGTTCTCCTTCAAGATGAACACCCAATTGCGTTCACCAGCAAAGCCCTTTTCGGTAAGAATTTAGCTGCCTCTACATATGAGAAGGAAATGATGGCTATTTTGCATGCAGTACAAAAGTGGCGACCCTACCTCTTAGGCAATCATTTTTGCATCAAGACTAATCACCAGAGTCTGAAATATTTCCTAGAACAGCGTGTATCCTCCCCAACACAACAGAAATGGGTTAGCAAACTCATGGGTTATGACTATGAGATCACTTATAAGAAGGGTAAGGACAATATTGTGGCGGATGCGCTTTCTCGCACATTTGATGACCAAGGTTCTCTTTCCGCTATTTCTATGCCTGTTCCAAATTGGTTGCAATCGGTTCAACAGGGTTATGTCAATGACTCTTCATTATCTCAAATCATCCAATGCTTGGACAACAACCCTTCTGCTGTCCCACATTACTCTTGGGATGGTGCTTCACTGAGATACAAGGGTCGTCTGGTGCTTCCCCAGAACACAGCTCTTCAACAAGCTATCTTCTATGAACTCCATGCTTCTCTGTCAGCTGGGCACTCTGGTTTTCTCAAAACATATGAACGGGCACGGCGCAACTTCTTTTGGCAGGGCATGAAAAGGACAATTCAACAGATGGTGGCTGAATGTGATACCTGCCAGCGCAATAAGGGTGAAATAACACCCCTTCCGGGATTGCTCGAACCCTTTCCCATACCTACCCGGATATGGACAGATATTTCTATGGATTTCATTGAAGGGCTCCCTCAATCTGGAGGGAATACTGTGATTTTGGTTGTGGTTGATCGCCTCTCCAAATATAGTCATTTTTGTGCTCTCAGCCATCCCTATACAACCTCCTCCGTTGCTCAAATTTTCCTGGACCAGATCTTTCGTCTTCATGGAATGCCTTCTTCCATTGTCTCGGATCATGATGCGACTTTCACCAGTCATTTTTGGACAGAACTTTTTTACCACACTAGCACCAAACTGAAGGTGAGTTCAGGTTATCACCCACAAATGGATGGTCAGACTGAAATTATCAATAAATGCTTGGAAACTTATCTTCGTTGCTTCTCCTCTGAGCAACAACATTAGTGGGAAAAGTGGCTCCCTCTCGCTGAATCGTGGTACAATACCTCTTACCACACTGCCTCTAAAATGACTCCATATGAAGCAGTTTATGGTCAGGCACCGCCAGTTCTTCTTCATTACACCCCCAGCAGTTCTCCAGTTCCGGCAGTTGACGTGGTCCTTCGAAACCGCGATGAGGTTCTTTGCATTTTGCGCGAAAATCTTCACATGGCAAGAAATCACATGAAGCAACAAGTTGATCAGCACCGTTCTGAGCGCACTTTTGAAGCTGGTGATTTGGTTTTTCTTCGTCTCTAGCCTTACAAGCAATCCTCACTAAAACTCAAAGGGCGTCATAAGCTCGCTCCAAAGTTCTATGGGCCATATAGGATTCTTCAGAAGATTGGGTTTGTTGCTTATAAATTGGAACTTCCGCCTTCTTCCCGCATTCATCCAGTATTTCATGTCTCTTGTCTGAAGAAAGTTCTTGGCACCAACATCAAAGGCCAAACTATTTTACCAGAACTGGATAATGAAGGATCCATCTTTTTGGAGTAGGAGGCTGTCCTCAATAAGCGCACTCGTCAGCTTCGCTCTCGCTCTATCACAGAGGTCTTAATTCAATGACACGGAATGCAGCCCGAGGATGCTACGTGGGAACCACTCCTTCAGATTCAACGACAATTTCCACATCTAAGGCTTTGAGGACAAAGCTTTTTCTAAGGGGGAGGGGATGTTAGGAAACCATGTCAATCTTTCTCCTTACCGTGTTGGTATATTGTTGTTGGAGGCATATGCTTTGTAAGTCGTCCCATAGTAATTGTTGATCCATAGTTTGTGTTATTGTTGTTGGGCGCATATGCTTTGTAAGCCGCCTGTAGTATTTGTTGATCCATAGTTTATATTGGCCCATGGTTTTGACCAATAGTATTGGCGCCTATTTTTAGTATATAAGTGTGTGTTGAGGCCAAGGAAGACACCGTGAAGTTATTTTGTATTGAGCTTGCTCAAAGGAGGTTGCCCCCTCGAAGTGGCCTGCGATTAATATAAAAGTGATTTTGAGTTCTGCTGCTATACGGTGTATTTTGATTAATTATTTGCTGCAGGGTCCTCACACCTCACCATCAAATGTTGATTTAAGTTCTTTAGAAGAAAAGAATAAGAATCCTTTGTTGAACTCCACAACCCATTATGTAAATTGTTATTCTAAAAAACTGAGGCAAATAGAACACAAAGCTTGTAGGTATTTAAAATAATCTAAAATGCCCTTTATTATCTTTCGAGATGGTGGAAATAGCCAGACAAAGTTCTCATTGATTATTTTTGCAGATGTTCCATTCTTTCAAGAATGCAATAATCTTTTTGAAAGAAGGAATGATAATCTATGCAACTTTCCCATTAGCTTCTAGCTTAAGATCTCTCTCGTATACCAAGAATTTTCTATATGGATTCTGAAGCATGTTGTATATATTTAAGATTCTGAATTAAACAAAGTTAAATTTCTGAGAACTTGAATCAGTAATTAGTACCTGTAAAGAATGAAATAAAAGGATATTTACATTCTCAAGCACACAACAGGCTTATCACTGGGTTGTTGAGTAACTTTTGTTACTATCTGATATGCCATTTCCAGAGCTTCATATGGACTTCTTGCTTTTGTCAGAAGGTTACAAATGACTATGAAAATAAAATTGAGATATGCATAAAGCCAAGCGCATATAGCATAATTATTTAAACAACATGTCTCTAATTATTATAGCTATTTGAACTCTGCTAACTAGTATCTTACAAATGTATTTTGAATTGTATTATATAATTCCAACAAGTAGCATGATTCTTCTCTGTGATTCATCGAAGCTTACAACATCACCTGGCCATTATTAACAAATAACTAGTTCAAAGGGAGATTGAAAGGGAAATGAGTTCTGAAATGCATATGGAACATGTTGGAAAAATAGACATGGCATTATTAAAGTAATTTCAAACCTTGAGATGGAAATAACTACAAGTACATATGATGAAACTTTCCTAAAAAGCTCAAGAAATTTACCATGCAACACAATACAAGACACTCACCATATAAGTCATTTTCAAAAAATTCACGTCTAGTTGAATTGTTAGTCTTCGTTGCATACCGTTTTCTAGTTGAATTGTTAAACTTAGTTGCAAAGTTCAATTTTATCGCAGATAATTCATTTGTGTGCTGAGGAAAAATGGGAGGCCATGAAATGATTTTTTCAAGACATAAGGATTACAAGAATATTTGAGTAGCAATTAAAGTGCATGGCATTTAGATGGAAAGATGAATAGAAAGCAGCCAGGAAACCAAAAACTTAAAGATGCATGGCTATATATATTAGAAAATAAAGAAGAGAACCAAATCGAACTGTAGAAGATGAAATCCTTATGGCACCTTACTCACCTTGAAGAACTGTATGTATATGAGTAAAAGACACAGAAGAAAAGAAATGCAGACTTCTGAGAGGGAAATATACCAGGTAGAAATGGTGAAGTGGAGTGACCGTAATTGACAAATAGGAAGATCTATAATTTCCCATGATGAAGGGCAATAAATGACTCTAGCTACACCGATATAGACTTTTGGTAGACTTTTGGAATGATGAAATATTCAAAGTTGCTTAAGACAAATTGGAGAAAGTACAGCAACATTTTTTTCTCAAAAAAATTCCCCCAGATAGGGAGATATATAAGTGGCTTGCTTTAAAATTGAGGAGCGAGGAGCATGAATACCATATCTCTTTTTGGAATTTTGTCAAACACAATTAATGCAATCTCAACACGGTTTCATTTTGCATACATAACTTGAGAAATTCCCCAATTGACATCATATTCATATCCACTTCTAATTATTTCAAATCTAACCATAGCGCTGACCAGGATGAAGTTTGGATTCAATAGGTTCTGAAAATAAACTGATATCCCTTCACGCTCTAACTAAGTTGAGATACTATAGTAGGCTTTTCTTCTGGATCAATGGCATATGGAACCAGGAAAAGGCTTGAAGAAGATAAGAGCATAAGTAAAATCTTGATCATGTCTTTATTTTCTTTGCGTGCTCCTACGGTGAATTTTACTTTCCTCCATATGGCTACAGACCAATAACCATTCCAAAGAGAGGTGATATGCCTAGTATGACATATTTGGGCATTATTTGCAGTATTTTCTAGAGCTTCCCCAATAGGAATGACCATCTGGCCCTCAGTTCTGTTGAAATGAAATAATAGGTTAACGGGGACATCCTGTTACTCAAGGCTCCCAAGGTTTCTTTGGTGTTCCTAAGATCAATCTCATATCAATTCCTTAGGGTGCGTTCCATGCTTTGATTTTGGAATCACTTCGCTTTTTACTATGCGATTTGTGCTCATGGATTCCTAACGTTTTTGTGCTAAGAAATTTCATTCGAATGGGATGAACAGATTGTTGCATCTACAAAAAATGCTCAAGGACTCTTGTCCATACCCTTACCTCGCATAAGCTGCAATCAGGGTTGTACAAGACACCACACTCGGCTCAAGCATTTTCTCAAAGAGATCTAGGGATTCATCAACAAATACATTCTTCGCACAGCGGGTAATCATTGCATTCCATGAAACCATTTTTCTTTCAAACATTTTCTCAAACACTTGCAATTCCTCTGCAACTTGGCCATTTTGAGCTTATCCAGCAGTCATGGTATTCCATGATACCACATCTGGTTTAGGAATTTTTTCAAACACATGGTGTGCAAACTCCAATTTTCCATACTTTCCAAACATATTTCAATGGGAATTCCACATAAAAACATTATACTCAAACCCTTGCTCAATTATTTATGCATGGATCTCCTGACCTATTTCAAGATCACCCATATGGGGGGTTAACTTCTTATAGTTCAATCCTGAGAGGAGGATACAAAATGGAAGGTTTGAACCTCCTCATGCTTCTTATATGTTTGTTGCATTCAATGGAGGACCTCGAATCTACCTAGGTAAGGACTTAAACAATTTGCATATGAAATATATAGTTGTTGGAATTGTACCGCACCATTAGTTTTGGGTATTTTTAACCACATCAACAAAGAATGTTTTCTTATGTTAATATTTTGAAATTTACCTAGAAACAAATGGTGCTAAAGTGGATCTAGAATGGGCCTAGTTTTTAACCTATACAACCTATACAACCTAGCACGAAGATAATTTAGATCTAATTGATTTGGGATTCTAAATTGGACGAAATTCATGTCCGCTTTAGCACCATCCCAATATAATGCACCTAGTTTTTCACATAGACAACCTAGTATAAGGATAATATAAATGTGAATGAATTAGGATGCTAAAGTGGATGCAATTTATGTCCATTTTCTCAACATCCCAATAGAATGTGCCTCATTTTGCTCCTAAGCAACCTAGCATAAGGAGAACTTAAATGTAATTGATTTCATGATTTCATGATTTTGTTTAGTTGAAAGTATTTAACTTTAAACTATAGTGAAATAAAGGATCTAGTAGAAGTGTTGCGGATCTTTAGATGGGTGATGAACGTGAATTCAAATATAATGATTTCTTAATTTTTGTAATCAAGGATAATTTTTTTAGTTTATTTGATGTTTTTTTAACGACCAAAATAATTATGTCTTGGATATAATAAAATAACAAACTAGTTATAAATAACATCTAAAAAATAAAGAAAATTAAGTACATTCATTTGCATTAACATCATTTGTTCATAATTACCATAGAAATCAGAAATATTAATCAATCCAAAATATCATCATCCTCATCGTCATCATGATTTCCATCCTCCTCCTCCTCCTCCTCCTCCTCATCATCGTCATTTGTGTACACTTAAGCACAAATATAAACTACACTATAGAAAAAAAAACTTTGATTAGTTTATGTATAAGCTCACCTAAACAAATATAATTCACTTAAACATATATATAATCCATGTAGTATTCATATAGATCTTTAAATGGGATTTTAGTTAAATTATGTTATTCACAACTACCCTCCAAATAAAAATACTTTTAATTAACTATACAATAGGAAATGAAAACTAAGATGCCAAATCAAGGAAACCTCATATTTTGATTTTGTTGTCATATTTCTTCATCAAATCATCTTTTTTCCACTTTAGCAAAATATATATAATGTGCCTAGTTTTGCACCTATAAAATCTAGCACACGTAGAATTTAAATGTAATCTATTTGGGATACTAAAGTGGACGCAATTTGCATCCACTTTATCATCATCTTGATATAATCCACCTAGTTTTGCACCTAGACAACCTAGCATAAGGAGAATATAAATGTAATTGAATTTGGGGTGCTAAAGTGGACACAATAAATGTAAATGATATTGATGATAATGACATTCACAATGATGATGATGATGATGATGATGACAATGACAATGATGAAGATGATGATGTTGATGATGAGTTGAATGATGATATAGATAATGATGATGAATACGATGGAAATGACGATGAAGTTGAAAATGATGTGATTATATGATAATGATGATCATGATGATAATAATGATGACAATGACAGTGATGATGAAACTGAGAATGACATGAATGATGATGATGATGATGATCCTTATAAGGAAGTGTTGGTAGAGGTAAATAAACCGATTTTCACTACAATATCTAAGATTAAAATGTGCTCAATCATAGTTATAAGTTATGCATGCTTAAAATTGTAACCAAATCCCACTTATTATGGATTCTTTAAATGGTAACCATATCCCATATGTTTTAAATGATGACGATGATGAACTAGATGAAAATGAGTGTGATGATGTTTTTGATGATGATGATGATCGTCATCATTGTCATTATCATCATGATTATAACAATAGTCATCATCATACTCATAATCATCATTCATTTCATCATTGCCGCCATTGTACTTGACATCATCATCATCATGATTATTGACATTGTCGTCATTTATTCATCATTACCTTTGGCATAAGAAATAGCATCTACCCAAAATATGTTATCAGTGAAAAGGGTCATGGAGAACACATACAATTTATGCATGAGAAATAAATTTATTTTTTTAAATGATCAATATCATCATTCTCATTGTATTCATAATCCTTGTCATTGTCATCATCACCATAATCATCATTCCTTTCATTTCCATCATAATCATCGTCGATGTCATCATTGTCATCATCATCATCATCATAATAATAATTGTCATCAATGATCATCATCATTGCCATCACTCTTCTAATTATTAACAATATCATCATCATCATCATAGCCATCCTCAATATCATAATCAATATCCTCATTGTCATCTTCAACATCTGGGTGGAAAACTGGATGCAAAAGTTTATAAAACATGGATGCAACAAAAGTAGGCGAAAACGTGGGAACATAATGGGGTGCACCAAAAGTGGATGAAAAAGGGGATGCAAAAGTGGATGCAAAAAATAATGCAATCATGGAAGCAAAACATGATGAAAAAAATAACACAATCATGGAAGCAAAACATGATGAAAAAATTGTATGCAACCATGGATGTGAAACTCGACGTGAAAGTGGATGCAATAAAAGTAGATGCAAAAGTGGATGCAAAATTAGACGTAACACCCACTACAAAACCCGATGCAAAAGTGGATGAAAAAATGGATGCATAAAGGGACGCAATAACTTATGTAAACTTGGATGCAAAAAAATATGTAAAAATGAATGCAAAGGTTGAAGCAAAAGAAGATGGAAAAGTAGGCACAAAAATGGGTGTGAATTGGGATGCGACAAAAGTGGATGCAATAGTAGATGCAAAAAAAGACGTAAACATGGATGCAAAATGGGATGCAAAAATGGATGAAAATGTGGTTGCAAAAGTGGAAAAAAAATGGATGTGAATGTGGATGCAAAAGTGGGTGAAAAAAAACTAGATGCAAAACTAGACTCAAAATAGGGTGTAAACTTTGATGCAAAACTTGGCGCATGAGTGGATGAAAAAAAAAGCAGAAGTGGATGAAAAAGAGGATGTAAAAAGGGATGCAAAAGTGGATGAAAACATGGTCCTAAAAGTGAAGTAAAACATGGATGTAAAAGGGGTCACTTTTATACATGATTCTCGTCAACATCATGTTGTGGGACAAAAATATCAGTAATTTCCTTCAAATCCTTAAAGGTTGAAGTTGGAAATGAGAAAGGATGAACAACTTCATAGTTTTGGCCACCACCGCTTCTTACGTATGGACAAAATGTGGCACCCATAACAAAAACACCCTTTTTCTCTCTATAGAAATCAATGCCACCTCCTATTGCCCATGCACAAGGTGCAGTGTCCACTTGGTAATGCATGTTCCCCTTGAACAAGGTGCGGTGCTCGAGTTAAAAGGGAAAAAAGGAAAGTTCGAGGGGCTTCTCGAATATTTCCTTCATGGAAGTCTCATCCCTGTGGTTTAAGACACCTGGAGCTAGATATCCATCATCCTCGGATCATACCTCCACCTCTCCCATGAAATCCTCAACCTATCATACCCTCTCATGCCTTGATATACTAGCTTACCCCTCATGGGTAAGGGGAGGAAGAATGTGTTATTACATCCAAATTCTAGCCAAATTTAGTCAGAATCTTAGGTGATTAGTAGGAAAGCTTGAGGATTTGAGGAAAGGTTTATTTGGGAAATATTTCTCAACATCAAGGCATTGGTTGTAAACTCTCTCTCTTTGTACTTTTAATACAAATGTAGTTTCTTTTCTACACGCACAGTGTATATATGATTATCAAGTTGTGTTTGTTATTTAATTCCTTGGTCTTTTACATATAATTTTAAACTATCTTGTTACTTTTATCTTGGTTTGTGTTTTGTTGTATTTCTTGTAGGTTATCCGCAAATATCAAGCACTTCAAGGATCAAACCTTTGTAGCCGATGGAAGGTAAGAAGAGTAGCTAAATCAAGAAATTTATCTAATCCCAGAAAAAAATTTATATGTTTTGTAGTTGTTTTGTTCTAGTAGTGAGTGTTTCATGCTAGGGAAACAACCTTTGTTCGCACTGGCTGAGTATTTCCTATAATAAAAGTGGTGACTCCACTATGGAGTTAAATAAAAATCATTGGTTTTGTTTCAAACTTGTCTTCAATTTTCAATTTCAGTTCATAGATCAGATCTGCTTGTGAATTAGTTAGATTTGGTTTTGAAATTGTTAGAAATGCCTTCATATGCTTATAATGCTTCAAATTATTTTTTAGTATATGTTATTTGGATCTAGTACATGATCTCTAACACTTTTATTTTTCACCTCAATGTGATTTCAAAGTCTTCTTTGGGCACCACACCTGGGTAGTGTAAAAGGAGCGTCCACCGCACCTTTCATTGAGGAAAACAACGGTGCCACTGCATATTTATAGTATATATAGAGCGGTGCAACTACTCTGTAATTATTGACAAAGCACAATGTTGGGCCTATAATGCTTTGTACTCACCCGTTAAAGCATGGTGTCGGGTATGGTTTTCAATCCTTTTTTGATTTTCGAAATATTGCATTTAATATTTTGTTTCTGAGTGTTCTTGGCTTTATTACTGATATTTGAAATCATTAGACAAGATATGGAAAGAGTATTTAGGATTTATTTGTTCATACTTTCAATAATTATCTTTGATTTTGTCCTTTGAGGATTCTTATTCATTTGGTTTTGGTTTGAAAGAAGAATTTTTTTAAAAGAAATCATCTCTTCAGATCTCTGAGTGTTGTTCTGATCAACTGAAAAGAAAGTATTTTAATTTTGTTTTCTTCATAGATAGTTAAGAGATTGTCTTCATATTTGTCATTGAGAAAATTTGATAGAAAATTGATCATAGATATTGGCATAGGGATGAAATCTTGATTACTTGATTAGTCTCATCAACTTTCAGATATTCATGGTCTGATTTCTTCCTGTATGTTTTCTTCTCAACAAAAAGAACAAAATAGTTTTTTTGTGAATCTTTATTTTGTTTGAAGAAGTGAAAAGCTTTGTGTCCAGAAGTAGTGATAGTAGATTTCTTTTTAAAATACATCTCATTCTTTTTCTTTTCAATATTTGCATTAAAATTCTTGGTCTGCTTGCAATAGGAGTGAATATATAGTTCAATACTATTTTGATTGGGATTTATTTGTTTTGGAAAAACAAGAAATGAACCTCTATCCCTTCTTTAAGTAGGGAATATCTGAAAGGTTAAAGTGAAAGACAAAAATCATCATAATTGCACAGTTTTACATTTTTGTACTCACCTCGTGCATTAACCTAACCGTAAAAGATAAAATTAAGTGTTATCTTAGGTTAAAAATATTTAGGAATTTTAGTGACAGGGTAGAAGACATGTTTTGGTGTCTACAAACATAGGATTTGTTGTTACTGGCATGCAATGTATCTCGGGTATCACACATTTCTTCCACGTACCAACCTGTATATAGAACATATTTTCATGTACCTTTATGGTATATTGAAAAGTTCTTCACATACTTGGTATTATATCGAAAGTCCCATTTCGAACGATTGTACATCAGATAGCACTAACATGGATTTGATCTCCCCTGTACCTTGGGTATATTGGGATACCCCTATAGGAAACCCATACCAACTGAGAAGAGCCATTTGGCCATATTTTTGGAGAAATACACCGAGCATAGCACTCGGGTAGCTACCACACACGTGTCGTCGAGATAGTTGGGTATTCAAGAAGGGGTACGGTCCCAATCCTCCTTGTTTCATTTTATGGTTGGACCCTGCAGTATATCGTGAGTTGTGACAACTTGACAATCCTAGTGATAAATTAGCTTAATTCATTATCCCCTATTATCACTTAAATCTTATCGTGACCTTAGATTGCATAGGATCTTCTTTGTGTGATCTCTTCATTCGATAAAACCCTAGAGTAGGAGTTTTTTTCCAGCATTTTGGCTGAGTTACCTGTGAAACAATCTCACAGGTTGAAGAGTTTTGCGCCTAACTTTCCTTCTACTATGGAAGAAATGGAAAGGGAAACCATGGACCAACCGGCTACGGTTGATTCCCATATAGAAGGAGTTTTGGTTACTAAATTTGGGAAAGAAATTTATTCCTTTGAAAATCCATCCACTCCTGTGTTAGTTCAATGACCTTCTATAAAAAATACAACCTTTCATTTTCAAATGAAGGGTCAACTTGGTGCATGATATTGGGTATTTACCCACACATAAGAATATATTGTGGCATCAAAATTTGGTCCAACGACTCCTTTCTGGGAGACTTCTTTAGGACAGGTTATCTCTGAATACAGAACCACTAGTTTACCTTATGTTACCTTCCCCATGAGAAACTAGATTCACTGCGAATAAAGAAATCCTCATACCAATTCAGGAATCTCTTGCTCGTTTGTGTAGGATTTGGGAGAACATGAGGAGAAGGATTGTTTCTCCTCTCCCCCACCATTCAGAATTATCCTTCCCTGCAAAACACGCTCTATCACCATCTTATGTGCCCCTAACTTAGGGTCACTGGTTCAAAATATGGCCACTTATGATCTAGGTCAACCCTCCATCCCTACCCTACTAGATCGAAACTCCCCATCTGTTTTGAATTATCCTGTACCTCCCACCAATGGTGGGAAACCCCCAACCCAAGTTGATTTATCAATTAGGGGAACCATTTCTACTATGGATATAAATATTACTATAGGACAACTGACAGTCAGTATACCTTCCATGAATACCAATGTGGTTATCCCCTCTTTCGGTACAGGACAACCCTCATGGGTCCAACCTTCCTTTAATAAACCTTCGTGGGGTTTACCTATCCAAGAAATCAACCTCCTATAGCCAATAAAAATTATCAATGTATAGCTTCAAGATTTGTTTATCTTGGAATGCCTTACCTAGGAAATATGTACACCCCATGGGGGAAACCTAATTGGTCGAATTTCCCTGTACCTGGAGGAACACCTGTCAATACTACTAAAGGTTATGGAGGTCCACCACCTGGAAGTCCACCTTCTAGAGGTTCACCACCCGAAGGTGAACCTTCCAAAGGTCCCCCACTTAGAAGACCCCTTCCACCTAGAAGACCCCCTCCACCTAGAGGCCCACCCTCTGGAGGCCCACCACCTAGAGGACCCTCGAGAGGATCATTTATGAATCAAACACCCAATAAAATAGTCATGGGAACATCGTAAACACCATTTTCTCAATCAACTAATAGTCCTACTGGTCAACAAATGCCTTATCAGTATTACCAGTACTTGCAACTTAACCAGCAACTCATGTTTTTGGCTACTTTGGACTTTCCTAACTTGTCCAAATTTATTAATGATCCCATCTAACATGCCCCTTTTTGGCCAAAAATTCTAGTCAAATTACCATCATACATCCCCAAGTTTAATGGGAAGTAGGGTGAAGACCTGAAAAACCATGTTATGACCTTCCATCTGTGGTGTTCTTCGAACTCCTTGATGGATGAGTCCATTCGTTTGAGTCTCTTCTAGAGAAATTTGACTAGCACGACTGCTAAGTGGTATATTGAACGTCCAAAACATTAGTTTGTGGACTTTAATTCATTGACAACTGTATTCCTTACCAATTTCTAGCTACCCATCCGCTATGAAACTGGTACAGATATTTTGACCTCTCTTCAACAGAATACTTCCACTCACATATATGATCGCATTCATGAGTGGAGGAGACTTCGAAGGTTGATAAAATCTCCTATTCTAGATCAATTGTTAGCTTACTAGTTTACTAAATCATTGTTTCCTCCTCTTTCTCGAGATGTGGCTATGGGTGGTGTTGTTACAGAGGAACAAGCTATTAGACGGGCTCAATATTTGGACTTAGTTTATTCTTTTTGATGTATTTGTAACTTTGGAATGTATTCAGTTATATTGTACCTTGATGTTCCTATCGGGAGAATCATTTGTATTTCATTATGCCCCGATTTTCCTATCAGGAGAGTCATTAATATAATAAAGTCATGCAAAGTCAATGAGGCTAACCCTCCATTGTAATTCAGGGAAATAGTACCCACAATTGAGTTGAGGTTAACCCTCCTTGTTGATCAGGGGGGGAAAAGTCCCCACAGTTGTGGGGCACTAGGGTTATTAGACTCTCCTGCAGATGTTAGCCCTGTTAAGTAATTGTTAAGTCATAATCTAGTATAAATAGAGAGTGAAACTCTCTATTTGACACACACACTCACCCAGCGATAGCGCATAGGTGAGAGAAGAGTAACTCACACAAGTGAGAGAGAGAACAATTGTTGGAGATCATCTTTCTATCTTTGGGTTTTACTGCTCCCATTTGTTCTCATTCTATCTCTGAGGAAGTTGAGGGGTTTTCTCCTTTATGGTTTCCCCAAGGAAATTTTTTGTGTCTATTGTCTCTTGTGTTTGATTGTTATGCATGTTATTCTCTCAGATAATATCCTAAGATCATATTACTTAAATGATAAAAAATATAACATGGTATGAGAAATAACCTGAGAAGAAGACACTATGCAGTTGCAGAAGCTACAGATTCTTACTTTTTGGGTCTCTCTCCACAGGCCATCAGAAAAATAAGTCTAGGATAACTCTCCATTTAAGGGCGCATCTTTCTGTCTAAATATAATTTGATTCTAGGCATTTTCAGTCACTATTGCGGGAAATTAGGGATTTTCACAGAAGAGGAATTTTTGAGTGAGCCCAAAATAGGATTGCTCTCCTCATCAAAATCGATGTTTAGAGACCAAGGTTGAAGCTTTTTGTTGAGTAAAACTCTAGGAAAGTCAAACCCTAGTTTGACCCTGGGCCTGAAAAACCCTAAAATACTAAAACCGGTAGTTTTGGTACATTTGCTATATCTCGAGATTTAAGAAGGCTAAGGAGCCGAAATTTTCACAAGCCGAAGATAAAATCCTAATGTACCCTATGTAATACTTTCAGCCTCATATTCTCTATATCCGGGGAGATAGGATTCCTCCAAGTCAGGGTTCCAACCCATTCTAGGATTCATCCCTAAAGAGGACACCTAGGGAGAATTGCTATATCTCAAGATATGAAGGTCCAAATGAAATTTCGCAAGATGTTTCCCATACAACATAGACTATAATTTTCGTGGTAAATATTGTATACCCTGATGATGAAAAATGCAACGTGATAGTCCGTACAAATTCGCTATGCTGAGCAGTCTTGAAATAAGTCACCTTGGGAAAACTCTCATAAGTCCCAATTGGAGAAACCTATTCTTCTCAAACCTATGGTGTTGAAAATAGGACAAGGGAGAATACCTCAGTATGATGTTTTAGATACATAGGAGTAGTACTTTCTAAGATGCTGCATAAACAATATCAGGAATATTTGTAGAGGAAATTGAAAAAGTAGAGCTTCATGTTCTAGGAGCTTCCCTCCACTGTTTTCAGAAAAAGAGTGCATTGGAAATCTCGCCTTGAAGAGGCCTATATTTTTATCCAATCAGACATTTGAAATTCCAAGTTCTGAAAATTAGAATTTCTCTGACAAACCCTAGATTAGCCAAATCCAGGAACCAGGATGGACACCTCAAATCGGTAAGATCTAATCATTTGTTATTTATAGTTGAGGTTCTCATTTCAAGATGACTAATCACACCATATTGATGACAAGCTTGGTGAATATGAAAACTTCTAAGCATGGAAGTATATGATTTCATTGGTTCTTGAAGAAAATGAATTGGACACCTACATAAGTGTAGAGGTTCCAGTTCCAGAGGGAGATGAGGCTAAAATCCTTACACAAGAAGAACTTGGTCAAGGCCAAGAGGATTATTATTGATTATAGCAAGGATCACCTTATACCATAAGTGTCTTCCCTAAAGACACCTAAATAGATGTTTGATTCCTTGACCAAGATATTTGAAGGAATAATATAAATCAGAATAAGTATTAGACCTCCATGATCCTTAAAGAAATTGGCTTGGATCAGTATTTCAGTAAGGAAGGTCTAGGAGATAGAGGGAGATGAAGATAAGGCTAAATCCAAGAGAATCATTGTAGATTCTATTGAATATCATCTCATCCCTAATCTGTCATCCTTGAAGACACCAAAAGGAAATGTTTGATGCTATGATGAAGCAATCGAAGAAGAATAAGACATTGTGAATGGCCTCCCAAGATCATGGGATTCATTCATTCAAGGAATGTGTGCTAAAAGAAAGTGATTACCTTCAACAAACTCTAGGAAGAGTGCACACAAGAAGAATCTCGACTCATGATAAGAGAAGAGAAGATGGGATCAACTGAAGATCAAGCTATCACGATTCAAAGAAGATCCCTCAAGCGATGAGGAATATGAAGGACTCAATTCTTGAAGAACCTCTTATCCATCTAAGAATTTGGATAAGAAATGATGTTGTTATGAATGAAGAAGATGATGAAGCTAAAGGCTCGAGAAGGAGTCTACCCACGAAACAAATAAACATAAGTATTCAATTGTCATTTTCATGATGTTTTATTTTATTATGCATTTGTTTATATTCAGTTGATGTGTTTTGCATTATAGAATGTTTGCATTAATGACAGTACACTACTAATATGCATGTGATGGGTAAGTAGCCCATGGTGTACAACTCTCCATTGCTACTTATCTATAATGAAACCTCTTTGCTGACATATTGGATTAGTGCACAATCTCAATGATGTCATGGTAGAGATGGAAGGCATCTAGAAAGTTTCCATGAGATATGGATGAATGTTGTATTGACCAAATAGTTGCATGATTATATCTTTATGCATAAGAATTTTCCATTATGAATATGCCTTATGAAATGTTTCTAACCATACAACTGGTGCATCTAACTTGTAGGAAATATCACATACAATCGCCTACAATTAAAGAAGGATGAGACTTGTTCTGAAGAACAAGTGACGACAGTTCAAGAAATAATCCAAGATGAAGAATAATATGATGATACTTTCGAAGAGAGAAGATGTCTCAGACACAGTGCAATTATGTGACACTTTTGAGCGACATCATTGATGCAGAGCCTTCCAGCTATGAAGAAGTAGCAAAGAAGAAAGGGAAGGAGAGTACCAATTCAAGAAGAATGATGTCTAGGATGTAGTATCAAGATCTAAAGGGAAGTTCGTAATGTATTCCATATGGATCTACAAGATCCAACATGCAGTAGATGGCAACATCATGGGATACAAGGAAATATTCGTAGCACGAGGCTTCTCACAAAAAGAAGGCATAGACTACGAAGAGACATTTGTAGCCACTGGAAGTTTGATAGGAAGACTCATGTGTGCAAAAGAAGGCCTTGTACGATCTCAGAAGGAACCCATGGGATAACACATAAATGAGGAGCTTCAAGATCACCTAGAGTGATGAAGATCTTAACCTTTGCTACAAGGTTCAAGATGAAATCCTATAGAGGATGACAAGCTCACAGATGGCTGGGAGAAGAACTTTTGAAAAGGTTCAAGATAGAGGATCTTGGTATCCAGCGACCCTATATGGATACATAGAATATTAGTAGCAGAGGAAGCTACTTGTCACTCCAATACATAATGTTTTAATACATAGAGTACGAAAGGCAGAGGGAGAATGATGCTCCGCTTCAGAGGGAGTGACTAGAGAAGATCTTAAGGTTCGACATGGTATGACAGGATGGATAGATTACTAATGGATATAGGATTTACTGAGAGTAAAGAGGATTCCAACCTTTACTTCGAGGTTGAAGGTGGAATACTAGTGATGCTCATGTTATATGTCAATGACTTGTTCCTAAAAGAAAAGAGGAACACATTAAAGTTGCAAGAAGGAGACCTACTGCCAAGTTTGAGATGAAGGAATTGGATATGATGAACTACTTTCTAGGCATGGAGGTGTGGCAGAATGTGGATGGAATCTCCCTAGGACAAGGGAAGTATGCAGTGGATATCCTGAAGAGGTTTGGGATGATAGGTTAAGTGATGCTTCATCAGAGTCGGTTGATGCTATGATGTATCATTAGATGATTGATGTACCTGATGAATACGAGACCAGATATTTTCTTTGTTGTGAACACGATGAGCTAGTTCCTGATGGATCCAAGACATGTTAACCTGGTGGTTGTAAAGCATGCAGTGAGGCACCTAAAGGGTATAGTTGACCATGGGATCAAGTATGAGGTGAATCAGAATATTAACCTAGAAGGTTATGTGGATTTGGATTGGGTAGGAAGTGCCATTGATAGGAAGAGCACTTTGGGGTGCTGCTTCAGTATGAGATTAGGTGTGATCTCTTGGTTTAGCAGGAAGCAGTCCTGTGCAACACTGAGTACAGCTGAGGAAAAATATGTTGTCACTTGCTTGACTATTTTGGAGGTAGTATGTTTCTTTTGAAAGATACTATTTGATATGATTGATATGACTTGCATTTTTGTATGATGTAAAGAGGAGCAGTGAAGCTCCAGTATGTGATCTAGATTGAGATCTCTCAAAAGAGGGAGTTCTAGCATAGCCGATGAGACAGGTTGTTTGAGCATAAAATGTTGGCAAAGCTCATAGGTTTCTCAGACATAAACAATCATGTAGGTTGTCCTCGGATGTAATCGGTCCTGGCAGAGCTCGCAGGTTATCCTTGGACATATTCAGTGCTGATGTGATTCTATGCTAGAAATGGCCAGAGTGAAGTTTGAGTACTTCTGGGAGAAGATTGGCGTTCTCTAGATCAAGGTTCCTTCCAAGGGGAAGTGATGAGTCTGTGAGCCCTTCTGACATGGTGGTAGGCGGGGAATCCTATGGTCTGATGTAAGTGCAAAGCCCTTCTGACATGAATGCTGGATGTGTTTCTCTCATGGTCAGATGTAAGTGCAGAGCCCTTATGACATGAATGTTGGATGTGTTCCTGTCATGGTCAGATGTAAGTGCAGATCCCTTTTTGAAATTTATACAGGATTGGTTCCTCCCATGGTCAGATGTAAGTGCAGAGCCCTTCTGACATGAATGTTGGATATGTTCCTCTCATGGTCAGATGTAAGTGCAAAGCCCTTCTGACATGAATGTTGGATGTGTTCCTCTCGTGTTTAGATGAAAGTGTAGATCCTTTCTGACATGGATGCAAGATTGGTTCCTCCCATGTTCAGATGTAAGTGTAGAGCCTTTTTGACATAGATGTAGGATTGGTTCCTCCTATGGTCAGATGTGAGTTCTTGACCTTTTTGACATGCAGGATGTGTTCCTCCCATGGTCATATGTGAGTGTTGGGTGGGCCTTTTTGACATGGATTCTGGATGTGTTCCTCCCATGGTTAGATATAAGTGCTGAAGAATATGAAGACCTACATGGAGGCTAGGCCTACAACCAGCATGAAAAAGAGTTGGCTCTGTAGAACTTCCTGTGACGAGTAGATTTTAGAGATAGAATCATTTGATTGAGATAGTATAGCAGTGATGATGATGATCCAGTGATGATCCCAGCTTTGATGATGATTCGGTGATGATCCAGAGAAGAAGACTTGCGTTGATGAATTGTGTCAAGAGAATACCTTCCTAGTTAAGAAGTAATGTTGATGTATTTGTAACTTCGGAATGTATTCACTTATATTGTACCCCGATGTTCCTATCGGGAGAATCATTTGTATTTCATTGTACCTCGATGTTCCTATAGGGAGAGTCACTAATATAATAAAGTCATACAAAGCCAATGAGGTTAACCCTCCGTTGTAAGTCAGGGCAATAGTCCTTACAATTGAGTTGAGTTTAACCCTCCTTGTTGACCAGGGGGGAAAAGTCCCCACAGTTGAGTGGCACTAGGGTTATTAGACTCTCCTAGAGATGTCGGCCTTGGTAAGTAATTGTCAATTTAAAAACTAGTATAAATAGAGAGTGAGACTCTCTATTTGACACACACACTCACCCAGCTATAGTGCATATGTGAGAGAAGAGGAGCTCACACAAGTGAGAGATAAAACAGCTGTTGGATATCATAATTCTGTCTTTGGGTTTTACTGCTACCATTGGTGCTCATTCTATCTCTGAAGAAGTTGCGTGGTTTTCTCCTTTATGGTTTCCCTAAGGAAAAAATTTGTGTCTATTGTCTCTTGTGTTTGATTGCTATTCATGTTATTTTCTTAGATAAGATCCTAAAATCATATTGATTAAATGAAAAAATATAACAATTCTCAGTCTTGGACCTTACATGATTTGATCCCTAATTCTCCTTGTCCCAACACTGGTCCCTCCAAGAAACATGTTGAAACTCATATAGATGGTGTTGTATTTTCAATCCAACCTCCATCCACATAGAAACCTGTCACGCAGCTTTGGAATTCTTCTACTATTATTTCTACTACTCCTATTGTTTCTCTTGAGGTGAATGCTATCCAATATTCACAAACACACAGTAATAAAAAAAGGTAAAGCTAAAACTAAAAAATCTAGAAATCAGTATGAGAATCCTAAGAACACATCTCCAAAGAACGAGTCCAAGCCCAAACGGAAAGCTAAGTACCCCTTCATGTTGTGTGTAGGTGATCACTTCATGAAGGAGTGTCCTCGATGTGAATAAATAAATAATTTTTTGAAAAATAATCCTACACCGACAATTTTAACTAACCCTTTCCTGTCCCCACAACAATTATTCAATCATACATCTTTACATGACCTCTTCCTCAACTGAGGAAATTAGAATGATGTCCGTCGAGACTGTTGTGTTGACCACACAAAAGTAGAAGTACAATAAACCTCCTGAGAAGAATTATGAAGGTTCTTCTCCCAAGAAGAATTTTTCTTCCAATCCTTCTCCTCCACGTCCTTTAATGGCCCTCTTATGATTGATAAACCTATTTTTGACACGATTTTCTGCCCTCCTAAGAGTACAATCCGAAAGTTACTTTTCAATCTAACTGCTTGAGCTTCCCAATTCTACAATGTTGTTGAAGATTTAGCTCAAGAACCTTTCTCCATGTCTACACTGGAAGTACTCCAAATTTTCCCTACACAGTGTAAAAATTTGTTGTCAACATTAGGGGCCTTAGATCCTAGGAACTCCACTACAATCACTTTTAACACAGAGAACTAAAAATCAAGGTTATCCCACCAACTTGTGTTTCATATCATCACTAAGTTGTTAGGTGGGAAATATCATTGTACTGTATTGGACGAAGGAGATTCTAGCTCGGTTTTATCTATGTCTTGCTAGAGATCCATCGGTTCTCATGAACTATATCGGTCACCAACCACTTTGAAATCCTTTCACGGACAAGGTTTCCATCCTCATGGATTGTTACTGGCACTATCTATCGAGCTGGTGGGTAAGAATGTTTCTATCCAGGTAGAATTAGTCAATGCTCCATTAGAATACAACTCGTTATTAGGGAGAAAATTGGTTTTATTCTATGACAACATTTGCTTCGTGAGTATTTCGCACTCTCCAGTGTCCTCACCAGGTAAAATTGTAACCATTGATCACCTTAATTATTGTTCGCTTGATATAACTACCATTAAAACAAACAATGTTCCTATGTTGGGGAAATCCCCTCCTCCTTATCCATAGGAATCAAAATTTTGAAAGATTCATCCCTTATGGGAGTCTTTCCATCTACTGCTTCTCTTCCTCGTATGAAAGTTTCTATGGTGAATTGATATCATCCACTACCAGGAGCATGTCCAAAGTAAAAGATATTGTTGAAGTACCTTCTCTGGGTCCTCATGAAGCTCTATATCATGCCATTCAATCTACTTCTAATGCTTACTTTGATGATAAACATATAGTAGCGTCATATCCTTACCATCTTTTGTATTGGCTAGATTCCCCTATCCCGACTCTAAATTATCTCTTACATAATTTTCCATCAAACGAGTCTATTATGGAGATTATGACCTTGGATGAATCCTTATCTGAAGATCATCATCGTAGATCTTCTTTTCTTCCTAATGTCGATTTAGTGGATTCCAATTTTGTATCTCTTATCAGTTCTGATATTGTTGAGCATCCTGAAACACTTGTGTTATTGCAGGATGTTGATTCTAAAGGGAATTTATGCAACATTACTCAAACTATTTCCATCGACATATCAGTGAAGACAGGAATTTTTGAACATGTTCATGCTGGCCAGAACTGTTCAGTAATAGAAATTGAAGAATACCAAGCTCTTTTCAAGGACTTCCAATATGTTTTTACCCAAAGTTACGAAAAAATGATGGGGATTGATCCATACAGTGTAGTACATGAGATAAAGACTTACCCGATGACAAGACTGGTTAGTAAGAAACTTCATCAAGTCCAGCCAAGGAAAGTTGTAGCGATAAAAGATGAGGTTGAAATGTTTTTGAAAGCCGGTTTCATTTATCCAGTGCCATTGTGTGAGTGGGTATATAATATTGTTCATGTTGCCAAGAAGCAGGGCGCTATTAGGGTTTTCATCGATTTCAAGGACTTAATCAAATCTTGTCTGAAAGAAAACTTTCCCACTCCCCACATTGATCAAATCATTACAAATTGTGTTGGAAGTGTCATCTTCTCCTTTATGGATGGCTTCTCTAGCTACAATTATATTGAAAGATTACCCACTGATCAAAACAAAACGAAACTCATTTTCCCGTGGGAAACCTTTTATTACCGTAAGTTACCTTTTGGTTTGAAAAACACTGGAGCCACATTCCAAGGAGCCATGTCCTATGTCGTTCATGATATCAGGCACATTATGGAACCATACTTGGATTACCTTCCCGCTCATACACAATGGAGAGAGGATCATTCAGGGCATCTTAGAGATATTTTTTGTCAATGTTGTCATTATCATATTTGGCCTAATCCAAATAAGTGTGTCTTTTGTGTGGAGACTGGATTTCTTCTTGGATTTGTTGTTTCCAAAGATGGCATCTAGATTGACCCTTTGAAAATTGTTGCAGTTTTTTCCTTACCCTCCCCAACCGACATTACAAACTCCAAAGTTTGCAATGGGAGGCAAACTTTCTTTTTCATTTCATGTGCAATTTTGTAGAGAAAATGCATGGTTATATGCGTTTTTTGAATAAAAACGCTCCCTTCATCTAGTATGATCAAGCTCAACGAGATTTTGATAATTTAAAACATGCCATAACACACTCTCCTGTGTTACACGCCCTAATTAATCAAAAGATTTTATGCTCTATATCATTGCCTCCACTACTACCATTGGTATGGTTCTAGTGAAGAAGCGCTCGAACGGGAAAGAACATGTGATTTATTATCTTAGTAAGAGTCTTCAGGAATCCGAATCTTGGTACTCACATGTGGAGAAGTTAGCTTTGGCTACGATCATTGTTGTACACCATATTTGTCATTACATCCTACTTCACACAACTACCATTCTCGTAGATCAAAACCCCATCTACTACATCCTAATTCGTCAATTACTTAGGGGGAAATACTCTCATTGAATCATCATTCTCAAAGAATTTGACCTTGAATTCGCTAAGACTACTTCCAAGAAATCCTTACTTTTTTTGGATTTGATGTGTGATATTCTCTCTTCTATCATGGAAACTGAGCCCAATGACTCATTTCTTGATGAGTTCTTGTTCCTGATCACCACAACAAACCAGTGGTATGGATATTTGGTCATATATCTCCAAACTCAAATATTTCATCCCGACCTATCTTGCGATGATCGTCAATGCATTTTCCATCAAACTAAATATTATCTAATTCTCAATGACACCTTATACTAGTGTGCTATTGATTCCATTCTTTGACGATGTTTAACACATGACAAGGATGAACAAGTATTGAATGATTGCCACTCTGGATCATGTGGTAGTCATCTTTCTGGGATGGCTACATCTCAAAAGATTCTTCACATTGGTTACTTTTGGCCATCGATCTTCAACGATTTCCATGAAGCAGTAAAAAAGTGATAGCCCTGCCAGCTCTTTTATCTAAAAAAATTGGCCCACCCTACTCCGCTACACCCCTCCTATCACATGCCCCAATTTTGCAAAAATAATATTATCTTATTTGATTTTATTTAAATACAATATGTTAAATTTTATGGTAAGTTGTAATTGATGACTCTACAGAGTCAAGGATATTGAATATAATTCTGAATATTTTAATTATAAATAAATAAAAGTGGAGACAATAGCTTAGGAGAGCTGTTAAAAGAGTGTTTACTGGTCAAATTGGTGGAGGAGACTGGGTGGAGAGCAAATAGACATGTGGCAGCCTCCTCAAACCACTTCCAACTATTGCAGGTGGCAACCTCCCTAAATTTGGGGTCATGATCCCCCAAGAGATCAGAGCAGGTGGCTTAATTAATGACAACTGACCCAAAATACCTAGGCAATATTTATAAAAATGCCCATTGAAGAGAGCTGAGGCTGCTCATTCGAGGGAAGTGATCATTCAGGTGAATGTACTTCAGAGAAATTCAATGGCAAGGGATTTTGTGGAAAGAGTTTGAGGGGTTAACTGCTAAGTGATCTAGTGCAGCTTTTTAGTTGAAGGATCTTACTGCTGAGTGCAGAGCGGTTATTGAGTCATTGGACTAGTCTATTGTTTGCTTGCTCCACCAGTTCTCAGCCAAGGAGACCAGGAACAGGCTCGAGGGTCCTGAGAAAACGTTGTTTGAGTGTTCTCCAAGAGTTGGTAGGGAGGAACGACCTCCTAACGCTGTTGTTGTCCATCTTAATCAGGTTCTACATTCTATTGTGTTACTGTGTTAGATAGTAAAATGTGAATCTGACTGATTAATGAATGTTAAATGTTTAGTTGTGAACTGTTAGAGTTAGTAATCTTTTAGTTTATTGAAAGAATGAATTTGAAATAGATAGAAAACAATTCTTATCTGTGTTTTTCCACGTCTGGAAGGACCAGACCGTACTCCAGCACAGACAGAGTATTTAAAGTAGATGAAGGAAGTGATAAGAAACTGATATGATTAGATATGTTATGCATTTTACAGTAGCTAGTAATTTATTTCTGTATGTAGATTATTATTAGAAAAGAAGAATAACCTGTTTATCTATGTTTATTGTTTAACCAGCTTGTTTATGTAAGTATGCTGGAAAACAAATAGCAATAACTCATTACAGGTAGAAGGATTATCAAATTAATAAATTACACTAGTAGATAAGATGTTATGCTTATACACAGTACATTATTCTTTTATTGAAAACAAAATATGCAAGAGGGTAAACTGTGTTATGTTATATATATATATATATATATATATATATATATATATATATTACCTTGTGTGTATTTATTAACCTGTAGCATATGCAGTAGAAATAACCCAGTCAAACTACTTTATTACATTCAGCTAAATAAGGAATTAAAACAACAAATACTTAGTTTATTTACAATTATTAACAACTAAACAAAGTCTAACAAATACTCGAACCCAAGTTGGGTGTTATTAAAATAATTAAATTATAAAGAACAAAACTAAGTTACAAAATTTATGTACATCTTTGCAAAGAACTCAAAATAAACTCTATCTGTAATTTATTACATAAAACAAATAAAATATGATAATAACTAACATTTAAATAAATGATTATTTATAAAAAGAATTGTTTTAAAAATTACAAACAGGATATACCTGTAAAAATAAATTACAGGGTCGAAACCCTAAACAAATATCATCTTTACAAATGACAAGCATTAAGCTATAATCCGATTACTTGGATTATTTATTTTTATAAACAACTAAACTAATATAAATTGTTACAGTCCATTAAGGACAAATAAAAAGAAAACTGTAATATTATAACTGGAATTTTTCTCAACACATCTGTAACACTAGCTAAAAACCAAATTAACAAAGTAACAGAACTTATTAAAAATAAATTGAACAATTTGTTTAAACAATGGTTTCTTACAGGAAAACCCTAGCTCGTATTTCCGAGCAAAATGAGTAAAATTTATAAATTAACCATGACTGTGTGACAGTATTAAAAACATTAACAGTAATCTTTTATAGAGTACATTAAATAGTAAATAACTTCATTCACAGTCGAAAAGGGTAAAAACCCGGAGTACACAGAGTATCAAATAGTAATACTGTAAACCGAGTCCAAGCTTGAAGACAGAACTGTCTTAACAAAACTATTGTTTTATAATAACAAGCCATAAGGATGAACATTTAAAACCAAATATAACACTCAGCTCACGACCGAGTCTACCCATCGAATGGCGAGGGTTTCAAGACTTGCTAAAAACAACAACGACCTGTAAAAGAGACTGCATAACTAATGGCGAACCTAGAAAAACTTCCCAGCTTATGGTTACTCCAAGCGGCAACCCTGATACAAATAGGTCAAGAACCCAACATTTGAGCACAGGCCTTACCTGTATAAAGCCACGGCCTTCGAAGACAGTCGGTGTACTTTTCTCCATGGTTGGTGCATGTAGCCTCAAGCCCTTGCAAGGAGTTTTCATTACAAGGTGTTAGTACATGAAGTACTTAAAATATCGTTTACCCTTTTGTAACAGAAAACACATGTTGTATGATAAAAACAATACTAATAAATTACCTGTTACATGAATGTCAAGCAGTCTTGTGGAGAGACTGTCACCAACAACAATGAGTGCTTATAGTTTTTACAAACCCTACGATGAAGGAAAGGCACTCTCAAACAACAAATAAACTCTCATCTTTGCACAGCAGTGACAGACTAAGAAAAGAGCCAAATGGAGTATAGACAGGCTGCAAGCCAAGTGCAGTGAAATCAACAACTCTTGCAAGATGAAACCAACGGTTACAAAGAAATGGCCTTAAGACTACGCACTGACAAGTACAAAAACAACCACTCAAAGCTCAGAGCAAACTAGAGCAAGAAAGAACCCACGACCGCCATGAAAAGCTTGCAGAGCAGCCGAAGGCCAGCTTAAACTTTGGAGGAAGAATGACAAGGTGTTAGGGTTGTAGGAGTTTTATATTCTCCAATATATGGCTACGAGATGACCACATGTCTTAGGAAAAATCAAAGCATGCGTGGGTCGAGTTCCATAGTCACCTGCACTGCAAAAATTTCCAATCATTTAAACAATGATTTTTATCATACGATGCATAAACTATATTATATACCTTGTTATCATGTCGTAATTGGAATATAGTGCTTATCTTATGGTATGTTAGTTCATCATTGCGATAACAACGTTAAATTAACATTGACCTAGAAAAAGGTGTCACCATTTAAACTTTGGTTTATCCCAAAAACAATTGTGCATAGAAATTATCTCATCGCTAATCATATGTCCATTATATCGTAATATTGATAACACGGTATGGATGTTTAGTAAACCATATTTCATTAACGTTGACCCTAGTAAGTATAGTAATCATTTGTTATATGGAAGAGTCCAAGTTGAATTGTTAAAAAAACATCGAACAACTATAGTTTATATGTTAAAATACATTGTGGTCTATGCATGGTTACACTCTTTTAAACCAACAATTCAAGTTGTGACAATTATAAAGTTGCATAACATAGTAAAGAGTAGAATCATGAACTCTTTACAAGTTCAACTTTGTTTTAGACTTGTATGTCTATAAACAAAATAGTTTATGTATGTTCATAAGCCTTATAAAAACCAATGAATCAATGGTAGTAAACTATAATGTTGGCTAGTATAGTAATAGAACACATTTATGAATTATTTTACATAGTTCATATTGGTTTAGACTTTAATAATCTATGGTTGTTTCTCAACTTGGCATTTGCTGGTAATTTACCATGTCTATATGTTTGGGTAGAATGGTTTTATGCTTATACAAAATAACTGGTGCTTAGCATAGGATAGAAGGTTGACCTTTATAGAAAACATCAACCTTAGAAACTGTCTGTAGACAATAAATTAATACAAGAAAGGTATTATAGAAATAATAAGAATGGCAATGGAATGATCCTACTCGAGTCTATAATCAATAGAACCACATGGATTGACGTAAATTTAAGAAGTATAGGAAAACAATTTTTTCATGCAAAAAGACACTATTGTTTTTACACTAATAAAACTTATAATGTCAAGAAGTTTACAGGCTGTAAGTTTCCCTGCAGAAGATAAATATCGATCATCTTGATACTCAAGTAAATCGTATGATAATTTATAATAACTAATAGTACAATCAGTATAACATTGCAAGATATGCATATTAAATTAGAAGTTACTATGCAACTAAGATTACAAGTTTAGTGCCACAGTAAGTATCTTTACTGTAGCTACGTACGATAAAGAAAGAAACTCAATTATTTGAACTTTGTTTACAAGAAAAAATGAAGAAAGCAAACTATTTTTACCTCATGGAAGTTGCTTGGAATTTAGCAGCTTATTTACTAAGCTTATTAATTGCAAATAGAAACACTTCTGGATACTTTATGAAATTAAAACGTCACTCGTTCGATAATACCTATAAACCTGTAAGAACCAGTAATATTTCTGCGTTAGCATAAAGGCTAAGTAAGCCCAGGATTCAAAATTAGATTCCACCTACTTGTCATAAAGAGAACTCATCAGTAAACTGAAATAAAACAATACCCAAGTAAACCTTATTCATGTTACAAAAAGGAAACTTCTTAGTTCACGTAATTGAGATTATGTAATACTAATCATTTGACTGTTTCTTTTACTGCTAACGTTTAGCTGTTAGTAAACTGCAGTTTTAGTATTTTATGTTATCTCAAAATTTTAAATTTTTGTGAAAATTTGGGGTTATGACACTGCCATTTTCATTGGTCCTTTCTCCAAATGGGGGATGGATTTCATGTATTGTAATCCTACCTCGGCTGGGGGGCACAGTTACATCATTGTAGCTGTTGATTACAAAATGGGATGATGCAATGCATACATATGCCACGGATGGTAAGAATGTCACCCTCTTCTTGTTTAATCACATCATTGCTAGGTTGGATTTCCTCAAGATATAGTGACTGATCAAGGATCCCATTTCTGAAATCAGATGATGGATAAGCTAACTGCCAACTTGGCTTTTTGTCATGAAAACTCAACCCCCTACTATCCATAAGCTAATGGCCAAAACTCAACCCCCTACTATCCCTAAGCTAATGGCCAAGTTGAATCCATTAACAAAGTCCTTAAGACCATGTTTCATAGGATGGGTGGAGAACATAAATCAAATTGGCATTTAACTCTATTTTTGACACTTTGGGCCTATATAAATTCCGTGAAAACAACAACTGGTTTCACACCTTTCCAATTTGTCTATGGATTGGAAGTCATTTTACCAATAGAGTGAGAGATTTCGTCACTGAAACTAGTTATTGAGCTTTTACCCAACACCTCGACTGAGGAAAAGAGATTCCTTTATATAACTAACTTTAATGAGAGATGATGAGATGTCTCTCTGGTTAATGAGTCGCACAAGAAATGATTCAAGGCCCAATATGAT
Organism: Pseudotsuga menziesii; assembly: GCA_001517045.1. Lineage (NCBI taxonomy): Eukaryota > Viridiplantae > Streptophyta > Pinopsida > Pinales > Pinaceae > Pseudotsuga > Pseudotsuga menziesii. The sequence goes on from LPNX010305488.1 coordinate 497,493, forward strand.
AAATATGTTCAACCTCGGGTCTTCAATGAAGGATACCTTGTTCTGACATATGATCAGAAAAATGATAAATTGGGGAACGAGAAGTTGGAGTCAATGTGGTATGGTCCCTACATCATTAGTAAAGTCTTGGAAAAAGGGGCCTATGAATTAGTTGATTATGACGAAATACCTTTCAGGTAGGCTTGCAATGCGTTGTACCTAAAAAGGTATTATTCCTAGGACATATTGCATTAGTACCTTGTATATATTTGTATATATTGACTTTTAGTGTGGTTTTATTGTTTTAGTATGTTTTTGGGTCTTGTATGTCATTGCTTATTCCATGTTATGATTTAATTTCTGCAGATGACTCTCTATTATGGTTTTGACGATGGTGGTAGACACCATACCATGAATCTCGTTTAAGTAGATTGGGTGCTGTATTCAGAAGCCAATGACTTAGTTAGTTCAATAGGAGTCTTCCTGGTTCCCGCTACCAATACTATCACCAAGTATCATGCAGTGATAGAGTTGTTAACTGAAGCTGTGTCTCTTGATATCAATCACTTGGTCATCTTTTCGGACTCTAATCTCATGGTATCTTAGTTGAACCATGTACATGCCATCTGAAACCCAGTGCTTCTTCGTCTTTTTCGAAGAGTAGGTTTACTTGAGAGGTAATTTGAATCTATTACTTACCAACACATTCCAAGATCGTATATCGCAATTGTCAATTCACTTGCAAATTACATGTTGGATTGGCACATTTCCCATTCTTTATACACTGATAAGTAAAATAACATGAAACATTGTAAATAAATAGTGTAAAATATGAAATCCATGTAAATAATTTTCCATTACCAAAATCATCTAGGCCACCAAAATGAGTCTGTATATCTATCTATCTATCTATCTATCTATCTATCTATATATATATATAAAGTGTTTAATACAAAAATGTGGTCTAGATACCTAAACTGAAGCATACTAGCTTTCATCACTACAAAATAAAAAATAATACTGAAGCCAATAGCTTTCAGTGTACACATCCTATCGATCCCTAAAGATGCCCGTGATAGCACATAATGGCCCTTGCAACTCTACGCAAAAAGTGACCTAAGCGACCTGACACACCAGTCATGTGCCATTGGTACCTTCTTGGGAGGTCATCCACTGAGATGTTAGGAATATTTAAACTGAGTTTGTTGAGGTTCTCCTCAAGCTCAGTCATCTCATGATCATCATGACATACAATCAAGCGATAGATCTCCTGTCAATCAGAGAGTACCCTCCTGGTCTAGTTATCCCCACATCTACACAATAAGAAGCATGTCTCAGTCCCACCCATAATAATTATAAAAACATGCATATTTTAGTGTCTTTCTCACCGAGGTCTCCCTAATGCTCATCCTCAAGCAGGACTAGGTCTGGGTCTCCTCAAAAATCCGTGCATGCGTAGGCATAATTTTCAACCATGAGGAGATGGTCATATAGCCAACAAAAGAAAGAGGCCCCATATTTAACTCTAGGTCCCAACCACCATAGAGGTTCATAACCTATACCCAGCTAAGCATACATGTGTCTCGTGCTTTAAGCTCAGTGAAGGCCACCTATGGCCTCAGTAGTGGAACTATCCCCAAGAAAAATGACACTAATATAGTACCATACCTGAATTGTTTTAGCTCTCTACGATGGAGCTTGGTGAGTTATTATTTGAACATCTCCAATAAGGCTTCAACCCAATTGGATATAGCTAGGGCCATGGATTTTAAGGAATACATAATGTGGGCCCTATATGCTTGATGTGCCCCTTGGCTCCCAGAAATCCGTTGCATGGTGAACAGGATCGTCCTCAAGGGTAAGTACATTACATATTTGATGGGAATATTTTTCCCACTCATTTGAGTACCTGGGAAATAGTACTGGTCGATCAAGCCCTGTGTAGTAACATCCCCACCATAATTAATAGTCAAATAAATGGGTGCTTCTCGCCTAGAAAGACCTATTAGGAAGTAGATGTCCTCCACTTCCACAGTAAGTATGTGAGCACCCACTTTGAAATGTTATTGCTAAGGATTCTACATCCTAAGTATATACACCAACAATCTAATTTGCGCCCTCATGTTGGGAACTTTGAAGAATTTAAGAAGTCCACATTCATAGAGAGCATTCACGGTACCCTGATCATTCGCTTCAAAATTTTCATCTAATTCATGTTCTTGTTCCTTCCATACAACCATTTTCAACAATGCAACTTTCTAAATAATCAAAATGGAGGATTAGAAACTGTACTCAATCATTTGAAAATCTTTAAAATATTTGATTTGGATTATTTTTTAAGCATTGTAGGGTATAGTGTGCCACACCACTTATCCCTTTCATACAGAGCGGTGGCACCACACTTTCCTTCATGAAAATGTGCGGTGTTGCTCGGCACTACAGTTCCCAAAAGGGAAAAGTTCGATGCCTAGAACATGCATTTTCCCCATGGAAAATGGCCCAAAAACACTCAAAAAATGCATAAGAATGAAAACTAAAACCATGAAAGTGTAGGGGAATAGTTCAAGATTTACCTAGTCTGGACGGTTCGTCGAATGGCCAGTCATAGCATCTCCAATCCACAATCCAAGTTTTCTCTCAAAAGGGCTCTTTTTCTCTCCAAATGGGTAAAAAACACAATGGTAACTATTTTGACTCTTTTACTAGTTTTATTCACAATTGTGGTTTTATTTTTAATTAATTTATTAATTTTTACCCCTAATATAGTCATGTAAAGTCAATTTTTTTATTAAATGAGGGTCTAATGGTCTTTTTGAGGGTTACAAGTCATGAAGAGTTGATATTTTAGGATATGGAGGAGTTTTCTTTTTATCTTTTTTCGTTCTTGATCAAAATGAAAAAAATCTTTCGAGTGATATTTTAAAACTTCATTTGTGCTCATTAAACCCTAGGACTAAGTTTTCGAGTCAAATTTTACTACTTTTTCGGACTCGTTAAACCTTTTTACGAAAAAGAACCCTTGATAGAGTCTTATTTAAGCTCTTTTCGGACTCTTAAAATGTGAAAAATATTGCCGAGTGAACTTTTCATATTCACGCTCGTAAAAGGATCTGAAGAGTCATCTTTCTGATGGCAATTTATCTCTTTTTCAGTTCAGATTAACTAGTTGCGAAAAAAAGTATACTCTAGTCATTGAATAGAAAAGTTCTCCAAGGTATCATTTTATACTTTTTCGGGCCTCATAGACTAACTTTAAAAAAAATACCTTTTGGAGTCTTCTTCAGTTTTGTTCAGACTCTCTATTATAGCTAATTTTACCAATCCTTGTAAATCACACTTTGTATGGCCTTCCCCTGTCCCTCTGCAGACTCCTTAGACCCCATGGACCATTTTTTGTCCTTTGATGTTTTCTTAACCATCCCTAAAAACATGTGAAAAATTATACACACAACTTTTAAACACTTAATCACGTATATACGTGGATTTGACCACTAAAACTGCGTACATCGGGATGTGTACAAAATCCAAATCCTTTTGGAGTTTTCCTTGACATGGATCCAACTCACTTGAATCTTGGCCTTCCCTATGCCTTGAGATCGCTCGGATTCGACCTTTCATTACCCCTTTGAAAAGATATATAAGGAAATCTATGGTACATTGAAGGCATAAGAGAGAATTGAGAGCAAAGAAACTATAGTCCATTGTTGCCAGAACTTATGCTTGAGTCTGCATCCCTTTGTCCCTTGGAGCACTTTTGTGTTCTTCCCAAGCTTACCTTTTTCTTGTGAGCTTTCTATCGAGAGATGGAGGATTGAGGTGGTGGAGGCCCAAGCGGGGGATTCAGTTTATCTGGTTCACAGACATGCCGACAGAGGTTGTATCTATTGTAATCTTTGATTTATATTAATAGAAATATATTTTCCTGTCCAATAATGTGTGTTTGAATGAATATTTTATCCATGGGATGATTTCAAATGCTTATACATTGTTGATTATATATGCTAGAATAGATATAACACCATGATATATAGTATGCTTGTATTGTTTACTTGTTGTTGAGGAAGTAATTTATCAATTCAAGTTGAAGTTGGAAAGCTCAACGGGGATCTACTTCAACCGTTCAGAATAAGGTACGAGGTCTAATCCTTTAGTGTTAGACATTTATTTTCTATTGCATATTGGAAAGGATTGATTTCTGGAGTCAAGCTGTCTGTTGTGGTACCCCAATCCATAGGAATTTCTCTCCGTAACAGAATTGGCAACTTCGCCGGGGATGTTCCTTGTTTTTATTTGGAGGTTTGCAGGCACAATGGGCTTGATATTCTTGAGTTTCTCTTTGTTTCTCCTTGTTTCTGTGTTCCATTTTATAGTATGTTCATCCATTGACACTCCCCTTTATTGGTTTGACCCTTGGCCTACTTTTTACCACTTCCTTCTCTGTATACATAGGTTTTTGGCCAAAAGTCACGTACATACATGGATTTTTGGCCAAAAGTAGTGTATACACACAGGTTTTTGGCCAAAATCCGTGTATACATGCAGGTTTTTGGCCAAAAGTTGCGTATATATGCAGTTGTTCTTCAAACAGTCTCGTACATCCTCCCTTTTGGTGAGTTTGATGTTGTGGGAAGTTGTTGGGTGGGTTGTGAGTGTGGTTGGGTCTTCCTTGGGTCTGATGTTGTCTGTTGGATGCTTCTTTTGTGACCAGAGACCGCTTTTTCATTGATTTTTCTTTAAAAGTAGTTTTAGTCATTTATCCTTTTTTTTTCCATTAGTGCATTACTCTTTTTTATCTCGGTGTCTTGTTGGGCTTGTCTTTTATACTTGCTACAGAGACTAAGAGTTTTAGATGAATTTTATTGCATTTTTCATTCTTTTATATTGAAAAATATAAAGTAGTTGCACTCTTAGTTGCATCTTAGATATGGATTTAAGGAGGTACTTGCATTGGATTGCTTGGATGAGAGTTGTATTTAGGATTTCATATAGGAAGGATTGCATTGACATTCAGAAATGAATATATATTTATGCATCTCATGTAGTGGCATACCCTATTTTTCATTTGACAAAGATTGCACTTAGCATTGTTTGTTATGGTGTGCATATTTATTTCACTACTGAGTCATAATGTCATTAGTTGCACGACCATTTCCCTTTGAGTAGTTACCGCCAACTAAAATCAACGCATAATAAAATGAATTACACTCTTTTCTTTTATAGGGTGCATCAACAAGATTAGGTTTTAGGGTCTTGGAATAGTTCATTGTTAGTAAATTCTCCAAGACCACTAAACAACAACATGTATGTGTCTGTCCAGGTGAGTGTGTGAAATTCCTTGGTATAACCAGTGTTTCTAATGATCCTCCTCTTACAAGGGATTTAAGCACGAGGCTGTGTGAGCGGTTATTGATTGGGATGACCCCTAGTTATAATTGAGTAGCGCCGGAGATACTTCCAGGATTGTATTTATAGCTGGGGGCTCTTTCAAGAATTTTGGGCTTTGCTACCCTTCCCATATGGTCAATCCCGCCTATGACTGTCCGCCTGAGCATTGATTATATTGAGGTGACCTTAGTTTCCTTACCTAGGTTATCGAGGGGGTACTTGCAGAGGTTATTCCATGAGTGTCCTGTCCAGGTATAGGTTGGACAAAATAGTCGCTTTATGCGTTGAATCTGAGGGCCACTATAATTGGTTACGTACCTCCAATTTTAGTGTATGGGAGTTTCAAGCCTCTCCTAGGAGAGACATACCTGCTGCATTCGGGAGCTCACATATCCTCCCCTTGGTTTGCTTGTATTTTGGCTGTAGATTTTCTTAGGAATGTGCTCTTTGTGCTCTAGTTGGCCTTTGGGATCGTAGTTACTTGAGTATATTTATGCTCTCTTGAGTTTGGGTCCTTTTATTTTTGGCATGCTTGGTATCCTATCACCCATCCTTGGTCCTAGTACGGACCCTAGTGTCAGACTTGGGGGCATCACAGTCCCTTACTGTGCTCATAGATTTAGGAGTGGTCACATTCCGCCCTATACTCCATTTGTGAAGGATGTTGACTCCCTTCTCTCGGTCTTTACACTGGTGGTCACCCTCATGGGGGTGGTAGTGGATGCGTGAATGTTGGGTCTTCACCTTACTTTCCTTTTTTATGTCCCATCGTTCACTGCATTGTTTCCTTTGGGTGTGGTTGTCATGATGACTCCTCCCTATATCCTATAGTTTGGATTCTTTATTGACTATTTTAGGTTGTTTTGGACTAATATGATTGTCATGTAGGGTCCAATTTTTGTACACTCTCTCCAAGGTTTCATCCCGTTCATTCCTATCATAGGTATTATGTCTAAACTGGCATATAGGTTAGGATTTCACATCCGTTTGCATTTTACATGACCTTATGACTGTTTCATTTTAACCTTAGGTACGAACCCATTCCATGGTATCACGGAACCTTCACGATGTTGTTAGAAGTGGTACTATGTGAATGGTAGAGCTTTCCTATACATGAGTGTCCTAGTTAGCTCCCTTTTGCATTTGGTACCCATGTTGTGAGTCCTCTATTAGGTCCAGGATTCCCTTTTAGTCCCGCCATGTCCTTGAGCAAGAGCTTCATACTCCTCTTGAACTTTATGCTGGTCATTTCCCCGAGACTCCCGTATGTCAAGTTGAAATTGCATTAGCATGAGCTTTGACCGCCTTATTGAGCTTTATGTCAGCTTCCCTGACATTGTGCTTCAGCCATATAGCCCGATCTTGTCTCATCTCTAGCCATGCAGAGCCATTTTATATATCCTTTGCAACTTGATTCCCTTTTTACCGGGAGGGTATTTTCCCCCAAGTGTCGATATCCTACACATGTATCCTTGAATTGAGCATAGGTATGTTCCACTCCTTGGAACTAGTTTGTTTTCCTTTATGACACTCGTCTCCTCCTATTTTGTAACTATAAAGCAATGTTTTTCTTTTTCAAGCTTTTTAAATATTTGAAAAAGTCCAAAAAAATAAAAAAACCAAAAATCCAGACAAGGAAAGATGTTATCTTTGGCAGCTGTCGAGTCGTGTCGCATTCGAATAGAACACTGCATATCACATCCATTGGTTGGGTTTATAGTTTGACTTTAGGAGCTGTACTCATTTATCTGAGTTTATCTCCACCAACTGGTTAAGCTTCCAGTCCCCATGTAGCCTCTGTCGATGCCTCCTGTGTCGCAGAGATGTCCCATTTTGTATATCGAGTCTATGCTGCCTTTATTCAGTCACCATACGCCGTTATTCTCTTGTTTGAAGGAAGTTGAAGCCTGAGTCAGAAATTCCTTAGTTATCTTGACTTTGCATGTCGGCCATTCCCGGTACAGTTACTGGTTCGTGCACCTTATGATCGAGTCCTTCCACATTATATAGCTTTGTTGAGTACCTCATGTTGGATGATGGGGGATGCCTTAATTGCCTCCTTCCAGTGTATTTCATCCCATTGACTTCAGATCATTTATTCTGGGATTGGAATCTAGAGTCATTTTGAGTGCCTTGAGACTTGCAGTCATTAGTGGCAGGTTCTCTCGCCATCGACAGTCTTTGGGAATACATCAATGTCCCCTGATCGATGGATCCTCTCAAGCATTCGACCTCAACACATTGATTCACACTTGTTAGTTTGCACTCTAGTACCTTGATTCCCATTTTCATTATCGGTGGGTGATCCCGTGTCTGTTAACGGTATACATTAATGATCAATAATCAGACGATGGAATACTATGTTCAACCTCGACACCTCTATTCACATAGTAGGACATGTACTCGTAGCAGTTTGTGTAGAAGAATTTCTAGATTGGTGGCATCTCTTATATGCTACCTTCTTGATCGTGCCAGTGTTCATGAGATTTCAGCTCTCGTGACTTGATTCCAGTATATGTCAAACATTTCTAGCCACTATGGAGATCTTGATCTGTTATATATCTTTAGCCATTATGGAGATCATGGTCCTTTGTATATCTTCAGCATGGAGATTCTGATATATGTATATTGTACATGGCGATGACTACTTATGTGATATCTTGTATCATGCCTATTCATGGCCATTGTACTCTTATGTATCCGTGACTACTATATGTATTTGCAATTATGTGCAGAGATGTATCATTATACAATGCTGATTGGGTGGCTAGTCTTCCATTTGGGATTCTTCATCACTCCACTTCTGGGATGGACTTATAATGTATTTCAGCCATTGTATGACCCCTCTGACCTCACACATTAGGGGGCATCTATTATAGCCGATTTTACCACTCCAGATAAATCACACTTTGTATGGCCTTCCCCTGTCCCTCTGTAGACTCCTTAGACCCCGTGGACCATTTTTTGTCCTTTGATGTTTTGTTGACCATCCATAAAAACATGTGAAAAATGATACACACAACTTTTAAACACTTGTTGAGGCCTGGAAATTCGCAGGCAACAACAATAAGGGATTATCCCTAGTCAACGTTCCCAACTAGCCCGTCACTGTTTGGTGTAGGGAATTCGTCCGGTTTGCGGTCCGGCTACAGTAGGCCAAAAACAAAACTAAAAGGTTTTACCGGTTGCGGCCCAGTACACCGTATATATTTTTGTATTTTTACTTAAAATATGATATGCAAGTGCCTACCTATATGAAGATTTGATAAAGAATGCCAAGAGTATTCACAAAGTGATGCGCAGGTTCTTACCTCTCATCTTAGAACTCACAAGCATCTAAATCACATACATTTTCAGAAAACAAAATACTAACTAAACTATCTCTAGAGAGGTAGATATTAATTTATGAGTAATGCAACACTGTCCACGTGAAATGGAACATCACAGATAGCTGTTCTTATAACCAAAACATATAAAAATGAATAAAAGTATACATGATAAGATAGCTCATCAATAGTTAAAAAATCCCATTACTCTTAGTGGAAAAACATCGCAGAATGTACTGGAGAACATTCAGACAAGAACATAGGTTCAGAAAGTTAGAACACCCTCACAGTTAATGAAACATAGTAAAAAATGAAATAGTTCCCATTCAACATTGTTCATTTAATCACATTGAGACATTCCACATAACACTTTATCCAACAGGTAAAATTTGCAATTTCTGGTTGTAAAATGAAATAGTTCCTCTTACAAGCGATGGTTTATAAGTTTTTCCAGGGGAAAAATCCCCTGTAAGTTCTAACTTTCAAATATTTAAACTCAAACAGTCCACCGCTTGGGCTTCCCCCCAAAAAACCTCTGACCTTTCGGTCCCCCAATGTTTAATATCCCTATGTTTTATCTTTTCTTTGCGCACTCATGATCCGCTTAGTAACTGACATATTTTTCAGGTCGGCACCTTTGTCACTATTGATTTTGCCTCCTACTTCACTTTCCCTCCTTGCGATCCTGCCGGTTTCGGTTTGACCTTTGCCAAAACTGCCCAACTCCCTTTTGCCACTTATCTCCCAGTTATGCCTTCGCGTCGTAGTGGTATGAACAGTCTCTTGAGTTCACCTGCAATTAAACGATGTGCATCATTTATTGGGATTGCATTCTCAAAACGTCTAATTATATCAACCCAAAACGGCTAAGCATTAAGAGAGGCCATGTACTGCATTACTGCTATGAGAGCCCTAACAAGTGCTAGCACCACTATCTCGTATACACACATCTTTGAAAAAACTCACCAACGATAGAAAAAAGGAAACTCATCGGTGGCTTAAAACACTACACATCGGCCGGGTAGACTCATTTGAAGCTGCCTAAGTGGATCTTAATAGGCGATGGGCATCGCAAAACCACTTAAGCCTATTGGATTTGGGAGAGTTATGGTCTAAAATGTGGGAGGGAAAGCCTCCAGTCAGAAATTGGAAAGACATCGGCATCGAAAGACAAGTGCTTTACACAGCCGCAACGGTGGAAGAAAAAAGGGCTACAGACACGCGACTTAACCGACACACATCGGGGGGCGGAGCCCTTACATTTTGGGTACTTAGCTGCTTTGGGAGCCGCAACGGCGGAAGATAAACATACAACAGCCTCCGATCAAAACATACTTTGACGCCCGATCAATAAAAATGCTAAGTGTTTGGAACAACTCTTAAAATTTAGCAATGGTAAAAAAACCTGTTTTACCTCCGAAACAGTGGCTTTCCAAAGAACCACTAGTCTGATTCATCTTTGACTAGCAAAAGAAAAACAAAATGGACTCCAATATCCGCGACCCACAGCCATTACAAACATAAACAATTTCTGAAAACAGGACGAGAGTTAACCTTCAAAATAATTTGAAATTAAAGCATGACCAAAAAGTTTACAGATCCAAACGATTCAAAGCAGCATTAAAATCATGAGGGGGGTCCAAAATTTGAAAAATTTGGGGAACACAGTTGCAGCTGCAACAATTGGCGATTACCTGGTGAACCCATATCTCTAGACGATTATTCCCTAAGTGACCGACTGTTTAACAATAAACGTACCTATTGAATTCTTCAAGCTATCTGGATTTCTCAAATAACGAAGACATGTACTTTTAATCATTGATGATAGTCTGATTTGGGAGAGTGGAAACCAAGACCTTTCAAGTCAAGATAACTCTTTTGAGGCCTAAAGATGAGTTTCATTGTTACCTCTGTCTGTAGGTAGCTGCCGGCTTGGACACCACAGGATTGTAGCATATGGTAAACAGAAATATTCATTTGTTCCTCATTCCCATGCCACTTTAGCATTGTTTGTTCTTTTGGACTTTTGTCCTTTTCATATGAGTCTTCCTGTATGCATTTCTTTCTAAATTTTAATTCAGGCTCCTCTATCCCAAGTGTCCTTTTGTGTGAGAGGTGTATTCATGTTTCAGCTCACGGATGGAGAGGAGCTTTCGACGATTTAGTACTTATATGGTTCCGCATTTTTTTTGATATATAATGCTTTCATAGGAGTTTTTGACTCTTATCTGCCTTTTGGAATTCATTTCTTCGCATGGGATCATTTGTATCTAATATACTGTTTACCTGGCTTCTTTCCATGGGCCCTTTGCTGTCACTCCCTAGGACATTTTAAATGTGACATGGATGGAGCCTCAAAATAGTATTCCAGACCCTTTGATTCTGGTTTATTTCACAAGGGTTAAGTAGGACTTCAATGCATACATAGCTATTTGGGAAAACTAATAAAATGGAAGAAGTTCTTATAGATAAATAGCAATACACAGTCTTACCCAAGAACTCTAATCATTCCAAAATTCTGATGTTCCCCATGCAATCATGGGTTTTATTAAAATCGGTAGAAATTAAAATTAAAACAAAACTGAAAATCATGACTCAAAGATGAATGTTAGGCTAGATTATTTATATACAAGATAGAAGAACACAAACAAAATCAAGAAAAATAAGGTTTGAGAACTAAGCCATTTACTGGCAAGTTCTCTTTCCACCCTTGTAAATCTTGCAACCTATAAGTTGAAGGGCCAAGCTTAGCCGCAATCTGGAAAGGACCTACCCACAACTGCTGGAATTTCGTGTGTTTACCTTTCTCGTCATGGGGGTGGTCCCACTTGAGAACCAGATCTCCTACTTCAAAGTCTTTTGTTCCTTCCATGTGTTTATCAAACCATCTTTTTATTACCTCATGTTGTTGCTTAAAGCACTCCCTGGCTTTAGAACGAGACTCTTTTTCCTTCAGGAGATTATATATCCTCATTTGTAAGACTTCATTATCCGATCCCCTAGATTCTTGAGCTATTATGGAAGAGGGTAGCATGATATTGGGGGGAATAATGGCTTCTTTTGCATACATAAGGGTATATGGAGACACTCCTATCAAAGACTTGGGGGTGACTCTATCAGCCCAAAGGAAATTTGGCAGTCTTGACTGCCAAATCCTCTGGTTTTCTATCACAGTCTTCTTTAAAATCCTAATTAGGTTTTTGTTGGTAGATTCAGTTAAGCCATTTCCTTGTGGATAATAATTAGCAGATTAATGCAACTTAATCCCTTTCTCATGAGCAAAATCAGTTAACTTCATTGAGGAAAAATAAGTAGCATTATCAAAAACTAAATACACTGGAACTCCAAACTTGAACATAATATGGTCTTGTAAGAAGTTTATGACCACGTCCTCATTTATTTTGCGCAGCGGGATGGATTCGACCCAGCGAGTGAAGTAATCGGTTGCAGTCATAATATACTTGTGTTGAAGGGAAGAATTCGGCCTTATCTCCCCAATAATATCCAACCCCCATTGCTCGAATGGCTCTGTGATCATCACAGGCTTCAGTGGTCCAGCTGCTTTAGGCTGTCTTCCACTACACCTTTGACAAATGTCGCACTTCCTGGCATGGGCATGTGCATCTTTGAAAAGTGTGGGCCAATAGTATCTGGCTCTAATAATTTTGTGAGCTGTAGTATCTCCTGAAAAATGTCCCCTAGTAGACCCGTCATGCAAATCTGTCATTACCTTCTTTGCATCTTCTTTTTCTAAGAATCTAAGAAGAACTCCATCGTAATTTTTTCTGAATAATATTCCTTAAATAATTTGCTAGGAGGTTGATTTAAGACGCAATGCTCTTCTTTGCTTAGAGTTCCAGTGTTCTGGCAACGATCCTGTGTGAAGGTAATGCACAAGATCTTGATACCAAGATTCTGGGGCTGTGAACAGAGGGCATACATCCATTAGATGTAATTCAGCCTCGTCTTCCTAGGCCTGCTCTTCATTGTTTCCATTTTCAGCCATTAAATTGCACAATCCTTACCCTTTAACTATAGCAGCTAGCTTGAACTCGAGTTCATACTCTTGAAGAGCTGTTACCCAATTACCCCTTCTTTCTCCTAACTCCTTCTGTACAAAAAGAGACCTTACAGCTGGGTGTGGGACGATTACCTTGGTTCGGTTTTTTAATATGTAGGGCCTAAATTGTTTCACTACTTTAAACACTGCGTAAACTTGTTTATCAATAGCTAGGTAATTTAGTTTGACGCCTTGTAGACCAATGCTCATAAATGATATGGGGAACTCATCTCCCCCATATTGCTTCTGAGTAAGCACAGCTGCTAGCGAATCATCAGATTCGAACGTGTATAGAATAAAATATTTATCGAAATCTGGGCTCTTTAGGGAGGATGCACGCGCAACAGTAGTTTTTATCTTGCTCAATGCATTCTTTTCAACCTCAGTCCACTTGAATTGTACACTTTGCTTCACCATTTGCTGCAGAGGTTTGACAATTTGAGCGAAGTCCGCACAAATCTTCGCACGAAGTTTATTGTTCCCATAAATGATTGCATCCCCTTTTTATTATGAGGTAAGGGAATATGTTCGATGGCCTTGATCCTTTCTAGGTCTATGGAGATTCCCTTCTTTGAAACTACATGACCCAACAACTTACCCTCAGTAATAGCGAACACACACTTCTTGGGATTGAGTGAGATACCATATTTTCGACAACGTTCAAAAATCTGCTTTAGGTGAAATGTGTGTTCTTCTCTTCTCTTTGAGAATATCGTGATATCATCAAGGTATACTACAGCACTACGACCAATCAATCTGCAGAAAGCTATGTCCATAGCCCTTTGGAATGTAGCTCCAGCGTTTATAAGCCCAAAGGGCATTCTTCGGTAAGTGAAAGTTCCCCATCTGGTCCTGAATGTTGTCTTCAATCTGTCTTCTTCAGCTACTAATACTTGATTGTAGCATGAGAATCCTTCTAATAAATAAAATAGTTCAGAACTTGAGACCATTTGTAGTAGTTGCTCCATGGGTGGAATAGGATAATTGTCTTTATCTGAAGCGTGGTTCAAATTCCTGAAATCCACACATAGCCTGATTTCTCCATATTTTTTCCTTACAGGTACCAGATTTGAGACCCATTCAGAGTGTCTAACCTTAAAAATGATTCTAGCATCCAATAATTTCTTAACTTCACTCTGGATTAGAGGCTCCAACTTTGGGTGCATTTTCCTTAAAGGTTGCTGATAAGGTTTGACTCCAGATTTGATGGGGATAACATGCTGGATGATACTGGTGTCATATGTCTTCAGATCTTCATATGTCCAGGCGAAAACATCTTTATATTGATTAAAAAGACTGATGAACTTATCTCTTTCTGCTGGTGAACAGCATTTCCCAAGATTCACATATTTGGGCTTTGTCTCAGTCCCTAAATTTATCAATTCGAACTATAGAGATGAGCTGTGAGTCTTCACATTTGTTGGTCTTCTAAATTTTTCATTTAAATCAAACATCCGTTCTAAGGTTCTGACTCCTTTAGGGATGAAATTATCAAATTTCATCTCGGTCTGATGTTCTTCACCATCGATAATCGCCCCTTTAAATACTTCGTCATTCGTTAAGAATTCTATAATCTATTGATCGTCATCGAACACTCGTAGGTTGGTAATCATGTCTGGAACTGAGGGCCTGAAAAGCAATTCAATAGAGCACCGATTATTAGTAGGTACAAGTCTAGCAGCTGATGTGGCCAACAAGTCAGCAGCTGCATTCTTAAGCCTTGGAATTGATATCATATTAAATGCATTAAAACATTTGACCAAATCCCATACCTCATTTTGATAAGATTTTAAGTGGGGAGAAACACAATGTATTTGGTTTCGAATCTGTTTCACAATTATTTCATAATCTCCAAAAACTTTCAGATTATTTACCTTTAATTCGATTGCTTTCCTTAAACCTTGGACCAACGCTTCATATTCAGCTGTGTTATTCATATAGTCAAACTCTAACCTACATGAAAGAAAATGTTTGTTCTTTTTGGGGTCAATCAAAATGCAGCCGGCCCTTGAGCCTTCTAATGTTTTAGAACCATAAAAAAAAAGTCTAACTACTGTGCAGGGATTTACATCTACTCCTACTACTAAGTCTACTATTTTACAATAGATTTCATCAGCCTGTGAAAACCGAAGGAGATCAGGCTGAGCGTCTGATGTATCACTAACTTCTTCTGCTTGGTAATTTCCCAGTTCTAACTCAATAAAGTAATTTCCCAACACAAAATCCACTGGTTCATTCTTTTCCTTGAGCTGAGTAACATTGTATTTCATATGGGGCTCCCTCAAAATTTTGATTTGATTCGGGCTTCCTTTATACGGTAGCCATAGATGAAACCATTCTGAGGCAAAATATTCGTTTAGCTTCGCTGACCAATCTCTGCTCAGAACAAGCCCATAAGCATCCGGTATGTCGGCCACCACAATATCAATAACTTGGCACACTTTATCATTTGAAGACAGGTGGACTAGGACATCCTCCATTTCCCTGACTACCTTCACATTCGTCCTATCCAGCTGGACAACCCTCCAAGTGGATGGCTTAGGCTACCCATTTATCCTTTTGCAGACCGATATTGGCATGATGTTAACCAACGCCCATGAGTCTACCAGGAAATTATGTACGTTGTGATTAAAAATTTCAAAATTGAGGAGGAAAGGTCGATTCTTGTTCTTAGACTTACCCCCAATGATTTCTTCCCCGATTTCTTCTTCTTCCTTGGGTTGATTTTTAGTGGGCAGCCTCTCCTCTGATGCTTCAAGCGCGTTCAAAAGTTTTTCTTTCTGCTGCGGTAACTTACACATTTCAAATAATGAGATATTCACCCTCACCTTTTTTATATCTTCCACGATGTCATAATCCATCTGAGGTTCGACAGGATGCGGTTGACCAATATTCATATTTTCTTCATTGGGCTTGGTCAACATGTCATTCTGTCTGGGGTCTTGACTGGTGATGGTGAATTCAGGAATCTTATCGGCTGAGGAATTATTCTGAAATTTTTTAACATTTTTCTGAAGCCTTTTAATCCTTGGGAGCATGAGACTGTCTTCTTTCACCAACCCTTGGCTTCTGGTCGTTACATTCATTTCCATGACGTCCTCGTATTCCCAATTCCTTTCTTCCTCGGCATCGAATAATGAGACAGAATTCCACAGAACCATGGTCTCATCTTCTTGTTCTTTCGTTGACGTATTACTGTCTTTTCTTTCTTCATCTCCATCTTCTGTTAATTTGGAGTCCAAAAGCTGATTCATCACTAACGTCATCGAGTTTATCCATTGAGGACAATTCTTCTCAGAGTGAGTTTGTTGGTGGAAAGTGCAAAAATTGTCCATTCCTACCTCTGTTAAATTCATAGATGTCGAATTGTGCGGAGGGGGTTGGGATTGATTGTTGTCCTCCCGTTTCTTGTAATAGGGCTTGTAGAACTTTTGGGCTTCCTTTTCTTTCTCCAAGTCTATGATTCTGTTAGAAAGCTTCTACATCATTTTTTCCATACTTTCAAAATATGGGGATTGCTCTTCCTTAGGATTAGTAAACAACAAGGCTTTCCTTCCCACATTTTTCTCTCCTGATCGTTCGAGATAATCTTTGATACTTTCCCTTTCAGCCTCTGCTTTTTCTGCCTCCTCATAGGTCTCTGTTAAGGTGGGATTGGCCTTTATTTTGGCGAACGTGGCCAACTCAGGTCCTAACGCTGAGGTATAATATTCAATCAGGACTTTGTCCGAAGGTCTGTCAGCTTCAGAAAAATTCTTGAGGTACGCTGCAAATCTTTGGGTAAAGCTGTGCACCTTCTCCGTTCTCTCCTTCTTTAAGGTGCATAGTCCTTTCATGAGGGCTGCGTGAGTCATCTGGGTCACGTACTTACCTCTAAAAATCCTCTCGAAGGTATCCCAATGAGGGATAGAATTTGCAGGCAAACCAAAGTACCATGATGCTGCAACTCCTTTAAGGGTGTGTGGGAAAAGTCTGCAAACTACGTCCTCATGCTCCCCAGCCCTTAACCCTTCGATTGCCAAATAGAAACTTTGCAAGTGGTCATCTACTAGTATCTTCTCACTTGGGTCGAATTTGGGGAGCATATTTTCAAAGGATTGAGGTAAATCATGCAAAGGAGGTGGTAGGTTTAAAGGTGATCTGGATTTCCAAGCGGGTGGTGGGTTCGGTGGGTTGGGTGGTTGATCTGCGTTTACGCCTTCCATGAGTCTGGGTGGAGAGTGAGGGGGTGAGCGAATAGGAGTATGAACAGGAGAACTGTGAGGAGTATCGGGGCCTACTTGATTCAAGGGATGTACAACTTCCTGTAAGGTTGTTTCTACAAGTTCTTCCCAATCCCCAACTAGCACTAAGTCTTCCAATATGGGATGATCTTTCTTTTTATATTCTCTTCTGGGAAATTCAGGGATGATCGGCAATCCTCAAATCTTCTTCACATATGCCCTAGTGTGTCTTCTCAAATTATTAACAACTTCGTTATCGACAGAATACAAATGTTCTCTACCCCCTTCTTCTGGAATTGGATTGTGAAAAGCACTGCTTTCTGAACTGTTACCGATGGAATAATCTCGAGAAAATGGGTTTCCCTAGCCATCCATGCACTGGCGGCCCTCCTTCTAGCACCAGAAACTGTTGAGGCCTGGAAATTCACAGGAAACAATAGCAAGGGATTCTCCCCAATCAACATTCCCAACTAGCCCGTGACTGTTTGGTGTAGGGAATCTGTCCGGTTTGTGGTCCGGCTACCGTAGGTCAAAAACAAAACTAAAAGGTTTTACCAGTTGCGGCCCGGTCCACCGTATATATTTTTGTATTTTTACTTAAAATATGATATGCAAGTGCCTACCTATATGAATATTTGATAAAGAATGCCAGGAGTATTCAGAAATTGATGCACAGGTTCTTACCTCTCGTCTTAGAACTCACAAGCATCTAAAACACATACAATTTTCAGAAAACAAAATACTAACTAAACTATCTCTAGAGAACTAGATATTAATTTATGAGTAATGCAACACTGTCCACGTGAAATGGCAAATCATAGATAGTTGTTCTTATAACCAAAACATATAAACATGAATAAAAGTATACATGATAAGATAGCTCATCAATAGTTAAAAAATCCCATTACTCTTAGTGGAAAAACATCGCAGAATGTACTGGAGAACATTTAGACAAGAACATAGGTTCAGAAAGTTATAACACCCTCACAGTTAATGAAACATAGTAAAAAATGAAATAGTTCCCATTCAACATCGTTCATTTAATCACATTGAGGCATTCCACATAACACTTTATCCAACAGGTAAAATTTGCAATTTCTAGTTGTAAAACGAAATAGTTCCTCTTACAAGTTTTTCCTGGGGAAAAAGCCCCCGTAAGTTCTAACTTTCAAATATTTAAACTCAAACAGTCCACCACTTAGGCTGCCCCCCAAAAAACCTTTGACCTTTCGGTCCCCCAACGTTTAATATCCCTATGTTTTATCTTTTCTTTGCGCATTCATGATCCGCTTAGTAACTGACAGATTTTTCAGGTCGACGCCTTTGTCTCTATTGATTTTACCTCCTACTTCACTTGCCCTCCTTGCGATCCTGCCGATTTCGGTTGAACCTTTACCAAAACTTCCCAACTCCCTTCTGCCACTTATCTCCCAGTTATGTCTTCGCACCGCAGTGGTCTGAACAGTCTCTTGAGTTCACCTACAATTAAACGACGTGCATCATTTATTGGGATTGCATTCTCAAAACGTCTAATTATATCAACCCAAAATGGTTAAGCATCAAGAGAGGCCATGTACTGCATTACTGCTATGAGAGCCCTAACAAGTGCCGGCACCACTATCTCATATACACATGGCTCCGGAAAAACTCACCAACGACGGAAAAAAGGAAACTAATCGGCGGCTTAAAACACTACACATCAGACGGGTAGACTCATTTGAAGCTACCTAAGTGGATCTTAACAGGCGATGGGCATCGCGAAACCACTTAAGCCTATCGAAGTCGAGATATTTATGGTCTAAAATGTGGGCAGGAAAGCCTCCAGTCAGAAATCGGAAAGACATCGGCATCGGAAGACAAGTGCTTTGCATAGCCACAACGGCGAAAGAAAAAAGGGCTATAGAGACGCGACTGAACCGACATGAATCGGGGGGTGGAGCCCTTACATTTCGGGTACTTAGCTGCTTTGGGAGCCGCAACGACAGAAGATAAACATACTTTGACGCACGATCAATAAAAATGCGAAGCGTTTGGAACAACTCTTAAAATTTAGCAATGGTAAAAAAAACCTGTTTTACCTCTGAAACAGTGGCTTTCCAAAGAACCACTAGTCCGATTCATCTTTGACTAGCAAAAGAAAAGAAAAACGGACTCCAATATCCGTGACCCATAGCCATTACAAACATAAGCAATTTCTAAAAATAGGATGAGAGTTAACCTTCAAAATAATCCGAAATTAAAGCATGACCAAAAAGTTTACAGATCCAAACGATTCAAAGCAGCATTAAAATCATGAGGGGGTCCCAAATTTGAAAAATTTGGGGAACACAGTTGCAGCTGCAACAACACTTCATCACGTATATACGCGGGTTTGACCACTAAAACCGCGTACATCGGGATGTGTACAAAATCCAAATCCTTTTAGAGTTTTCCTTGACATGGATCTGACTCACTTGGCTCCTGGCCTTCCCTATGCCTTGAGATCGCTTGGATTTGGCCTTTCATTACCCCTTTGAAGATATATATAAGGAACTCTATGGTACATTGAAGGCATAAGAGAGAATTGAGAGCAAAGAAACTATAGTCCATTGTTGCTGAAACTTATGCTTGATTCTGCATCCCTTTGTCCCTTGGAGCACTTTTGTGTTCTTCCCAAGATTTCCTTTTGCTTGTGAGCTTGCTATCGAGAGATGGANGCTCAAAGGGGATCCACTTCAACCATATGGAATAAGGTACGAGGTCTGATCCTTTAGTGCTAGACATTTATTTTCTATTGCATATTGGAAAGGATTGATTTCTGGAGTCAAGCTGTCTGTTGTGGTACCCCAAGCCATAGGAATTTCTCTCCATAACACTCTCTGAATGTGAATGACACCGATTTTAATTTCAATGGACTCTTTAAACTAAACACTGAGAGACCCTCTTGTGGGAACAAACCCTTCCTTTGTCAAGTTCAAAAAACATATGTGAGTGGACTTATCTTACAATAATCTCCAACAGGTGTTTGTTACCCTCTTTGAACTCGTTAAAAAGAAAAGAGGCACTCATCAATCATGATGGGGAATTTAAGGGAAGGAACTATATTTCATTTGTAATGATGGAAATTTAGTCACCTTTGACCATGGCACATGTCTGCATTTCATTCAAACAATTGGGTATTCAACTTGTCTCTGAGTCGATCCAATTACATGATTCATGTCACTCCTTTGAGTCTTTCAAAGAATGCATCATTCAACGTCGCATTATGTCTTGGTATCTACCTCGTCAAGTCAATGCTGCCAAGTCTTCGATCTCACTTCCTGATGTTCTAAGGAAAGTTGTGTTGAGAGTTACCCTTTGCAGTCAAAACTACTTTCATGTTAGTTACCTTTGAGTTAGTCCCATGGTTAATTCATACTCAAATTCCATAACTTTATTCTGAGTTTTGTGTCATTAATGTGGGATTCATCATGGCCCTCCTTCGACGAGACTATTCGTTTCGACCTGAACACATATTCTAGGAATTAGTCTTAGAAATAAGTTAGTACCTTGAGATCTTTATACACCAATGAAATATTTCCTTTCTTTCAACGATAGGTTTACATCATCGATCTTTGATCAAAATATTCAGTTGAGTGTTCAACGGTAGTCCACCTATTCACATTCAAAGGAATGTACTGGGGTACCTTGGGAATCATTGACATTAATGGTGATATCCCTCACACTTTTTAATGGTTCTCATCATTAATTGGTGATCAAATAGTTTCTGCCATGTTTGACTTCAAGACATGTATTCGCATCTATAGAGTCGTACTTTGTTGAAGATGAGATGAAGATCCCAGGTATCTATTAAAGTGCTCATTTCTTTCACCAGGTTGCAATGGAGTATTTGTATGAGTCATAGAATGGATCCACATTTGTATGGTCATGTATTTTCTTATATTTGCATCTATATGACATAGATCTACATTCTATATCTGGTAGCTATGTCCAAATTTGAGTTTCTCTCACATCGATCTACGAGGTATTCTAGTATCCATGATTGTTTATATCTTGCATAGATCTGCATTGTATTGGTCAACAGCCATTTTATGGGTCATGTGGACATGCATTAAAGTGTAAATGTACTTCAGGATGACCTTGCTTGTTGATGATTTCTAATCTTTGGACTATTTCCTCGAAGTGATAACTTGTTCCTACAAAGCTTTTTCCTATCCTTTCCCTCTAGCCTCATGCTTTGGGGGGCATTTTGTTTTACCTGATTCTCATCAACATCATGTTGTGGCACAAAAATATCAGTATTTGCCTTGGAATACTAAAAGGTTGAAGTTTGAAATGAGCAAGGATGAACAACTTCATAGTTTTGGCCACCACCACTCCTTACCTATGGAAAAACTATAGTACCCATATCAGTAACACACTTTTTCTCTCTGTAGAAAGCGGTTCTACCACCTATTTTTCATGCATAGGGTGTGGTGCCCACTTGTTAACACACGTTCCCCTTGAACAAGGCACAATGCTCAAGTTATAAAGGAATAAAAGGGAAGTTCGAGAGGCTTCTCGAAGCTTTCCTTTGTGGAAGCCTCATCCCTATGGTTCAAGACACCTGGAGCTCGAGAACCATCATCCTATGATCACTCCTCCACCTCTCCCATGAAATCCTCAACCTATTCTATCCTCTCATGAATTTATATACTAGCTTCCCCTCATGGGTAAGGGGAGGAAGAATTTGTTATTGCATCCAAATTATGTCCAAATCCAATCAGACTCTTAGGTGATTAGTAGGCAAGCTTGAGGCTTTGAGGCAAGGTTCATTTGAGAAAGATTTCTCAACACCAATGCATCGGTTGTAAACTCTCCCTCTTTGTACTTTTAATACAAATGTAGTTTCTTTTCCACATGCACTTGTATGTTTGATTATCATGCTGTGTTTGTTGTTTAATTACTTGGTCCTTTACATAGTATTTTGAACTCTCTTGTTACTCTTATCTTGTTTTGTGTTTTGTTGTGGTTTTTGTAGGTTATCCATAGAGATCAAGCACTTCAAGGATCAAACCTTTTCATCATGTGGAAGGTAAGAAGAGCAACTAATTCAAGAGGTTTATCTAATCCTAGGAAAAGTTTCTACGTTTTGTAGTTGTTTTGTTCTAGTACTGAGTGTTTCATGCTATGGAAATAACCTATGTTTGCACTGACTGAGTATTTCCTCTAATAGTCACAATAAGAGCATATGTATAAACTAGGCAAAAAATTGGACGCAAATCCTGTCGTAGAACCTGATGCAAAACCTGGTGCATAAAAAGGTGCACAATTCGACACAAATTATGCCATAATTTGGGACATATTTAGAAAGTGACACAAAAAATGCCTAAAATAGCATCAACCCATGAAATTGCACCATTTTGTCCAAAAAAATGAAGAAAAATACATTGAAAGATGTGCTAGACACAAAAATGAATAAAAAAGAGATGTTAATCTCAGGGTTTTGTTGTAGTGTAAGGCTAACAATATTTTGGTCAACTAGTCATCTCCTCAGTACATCAAATGTGATGTGCCCACATACAATGGATCTCATGATCCAAAAGTGCTCAACAACAAGATCCTCGACCTGGACACATGGCATAATTTGCATATAATGATTAGAAAAATCTAACTTGGTATCGAAGTGGGAAATCTTAAATCTTCCAAGAATCCATGTATAGAGAGTGTTAATTCCTATGAGAGTGAATTTTCTAAGGATTTTGGTTGGTGTGATTCCTATTAAGTGCTTAGTGGATTTGTACATGTTATATGCACTAAAACCCGTGATAGCTTTCCTAGGATATTGTAGTCTTTGGAAGTTTGTATTTTGCTTGTGATAGGTGATTTTCTCGTAAGATATGTTGTAGATCTAATTACTTTTGTGGATGATGAATTTTCTAAAGTGTGATCTTAGGGTTTGGAAGATAACTAGTCTTTGTCTCAAATAATGTTATTATCTAGCATACACTTCCAAGTT
Organism: Pseudotsuga menziesii; assembly: GCA_001517045.1. NCBI lineage: Eukaryota > Viridiplantae > Streptophyta > Pinopsida > Pinales > Pinaceae > Pseudotsuga > Pseudotsuga menziesii. Next base: position 520,443 of record LPNX010305488.1, read on the forward strand.
TAAAACTTGGAGGTACAAACTACAAATTATATTGAAAGAGGTTGATTTGTTGTTTTATGGAGGTGAAGGTTACAATATATTTCAATAGTCAACAACTTGTTGAGCATAGCAAGAAGGTTGGTAAAGAAGAAATAATCATTCTTGTTTTGGTGAAGGCCCATTTGATCCCTCATGTCACAAAGAAGAGGGAAACACAGGATATTTTTGATGTCTTGGCATGACTCTATACAAAAGTATGAATACCAACTACAATATATTTCCAAAGATGAAGTTCACTACCATACATGTGATCTATATATAAATAGTGGCAAACTAATTGATGAAGATCACATAGCTTCGATATTAGCTCATTACTATTGAGACGAAGGTGAAAGATGTAGATTTGGTATTGAAAATTAAATGGGTTACCTTCATATTGGGATTTATTTGTTTGGGGTGTTTTTTTTGTGAGAAGCTTCCTAACTTTGAAAATATTTGGGATGCTTTCATCTAGGAGGAGACTTGACTAGAGATCAAAGAGGAGGATATCAAGAACCCAAGCCTTATTAGGAATATGAGGAGAATAAGCAAGAAATAAATACCCTAGAGGGGTTAGAATAGAAATGAAAGAAACACTCAAGTCATGTGAAGTGTTTGAAGTGCCACAAGATGGGACAAAGATTGTCTCTATCCTTGTGAGAAGCTTCCTAATTTAAAAAAGCTTAGGGATTATTTCATTTAGGATGAGATCAAAGTAGACATTATTTTTTATAAAGAGGAGGAGGTTGGGAACCTATCCTTTCATCACAATGATGAGGAGAGGAGGAAATAAAGGAATAGTTGTGAAGGGATAGATGGGAAAGGAGGAAGAACCGATTCTTTCAATTGTGGGAAGAAATACTTGAGGGTTTGAAGTGCCACAAGTTGGGCTAAGATGGGCCAGGAGAGCATAGCCTCGTGCAATTTGGACCCTCGATTATAGTCTAGGATTTGGTCACTATGTGCCAAAAACTTGGTGCAGTCATAAAACTAAGCTCACTAACATAATCGAGTTGAATCATGTTGTAATATCCTAAATTTTGACCTAACATTAAAGGGCATAAAGTCCCATTGCATATGATGATACATTGATGTTTATATTTTGTATATTGGGCGTAAAACCCCACTGCACATGAGTATGATTATTGGTTAGATATAATGGGCATAATCCAAGGCATATGTTTTATTTTAGTGTGATTCGATTGTATGTGTTGGGTGTGGACCCTGAAGCACATGATTGATGAGATTTTGTGTTGAGTGCGAGCTTTGGAGAACTTGAGTGATTTGATGTTTGTGTTGAGCATGAGATTTGGAACACATGAGTGATTTGATGTTTTTGTTGAATGCGAGCTATGGAGAACATGAGTTATTTGATGTTTGTGTTGAGCGTGAGCTCTGGAGCACATGAGTATTTGATGTTTGCGTTGAGTTCTAGCTCTAGAGCACATAAGTTATGAAATCTTTGTGTTGAGCATAAGCTCTGAAGCACATAAAAGATAAGAATTGGAAGTGTTGGGCATAAGCCCTGAAGCATTCCAAATTGATGTTGAGCATAAGATTTGGAACATCGGATCCTTGGCCATTGTATCCCTAGGTGTATTATACAAGTACATCCTAGCATTAGTGTTGAGCGAGAGGCTCTAGAATTACACTAATTGTAACTCCTAGTTTTTTAGCGTTGAGTATGGGCTCTGAATAATGCTAGGAGTTTTTGAAAATTAACTATGTTGAGTGAAAATGACTTTGATAAAACACCGACCTCATTTTACCAATTTTAAGTTGATTAAATGAAATTTCAAATTTATGTTTCTCATCAAGAACTAGAGAAATACCACGATATATGAGGTAATCCAACATGCAAGGAGGTTTAGAGCTGCCTAACTTAGTTGACCAACCCTACCTGAAGGCCTTAATTAAAAAAAATTATAAGATAATGAATGTACCATGTGATTGGGATTATGCTATATGATACCTAAAGTAAATGTTAACAATGATATATATA
>LPNX010305488.1:523551-561097 GCA_001517045.1 Pseudotsuga menziesii
AAATAAATATTTAATACTTAAAGAGTCTAAATAGGAACTAGTCAAAGAGTTTCTAAGTTAAATAAATATTAATTTCACTGAAATCAAGTAAAAGATTATTTCAAGAAAATAAATGGTTCTTGATCTAACTGAAATTTAACTGCCCTTTTTCCTAAATATTGTCTATAAAGACCCAAGAGAAAGAAAGGCTTGGGGATCTCCATTCTATTCTATATGATCATTATTTTCTTGATAATTTTGGGAGAGAATTCCAAAAGCAAAAACAATCTAATTTAAAACTTGAATTCCAGATAGGAGAAGCCTTACCTTTTGGAGCTCTAGACTACTTGCATGTTGGAACCAACTCAGGGGGATCCAAATTGAAACTAAGAATGGTTCTGATTCATGGTTGGGTGGAACATGGCAGTGCCCAAGTTATTCGGTTGCAATATCTGAGGTCGAAATTTTCTATGTTCTTAATAATTTTGTGTGCTTGACTGTACATGGTTCTAGCCATTAATAAACTACAAATTCTAGGTATGAGGTTTTTACCTTCTCTAAAGTTCTTACAGATTTTACTAAGTAGGGTTTATAATATTGAAGGAAAATCTGTACACTAAATGTGTGAATCATCTAGGTTTTCATTTGTTTATAGAATCTTAATCTGAACTATTTATATATAAAATCGAGGGATAGATTTTATGTTACAGGTTGATTTATTTGCTTAAACATTTAACTCGGCCATTACTTCCTAGATAGGAATTTATAGTTTCAATTTCCTTAGCTTGATTTAAGAAAAGTCCTAGAAGGATTTAAATATCAAACAATTTACCTTAGACTTAAACCCTAGTTATTAATATAACTAGTTATTGTATCTTGTGCAAACATAACTGAAAAGTTAAAAGAGAGATTTCATAAATCTAGGTAAAGTAAACCCTAATAGAAATTAAAACTAAACTATTATTACAAACTCTGCATCAAACATTTAGATAAACTATATATATATATATATATATATATATATATATATATTATAAATATAGAAACGAAGGAACCAATCTATAACTCATTAATATAGAATATATTTAAAAATAAATAATAAACTACAAATTGAAAAAAACAAACTAACCAGAGATTGAGTCTCTTAAACCATTAAAATTCAAACTCTCAAACATAAATCCAAAAAGCTGGCAGATTTCATACTGCCAACAAAAGTGATTTTTTCTCCATGTTATAAATAACCATAAACATCATATTCAAAATACCAACCAAACATTAATTAAACACTGCAAACTATACTATGAAAATAATATAACATTTCTAAGTATCGTTAACAAAAACAAACCATCGAATCCTATCCAGGATTGGCTGCGGGATTTTTACATATTTCATTTCATAAAATTATACATCAAATCTTTAAACCATCCTAGCCATCGAATCCTACAAAGGATTGGTTGTAGTTCGTTACCTCATTACATACAATCAAACGTTAAACAATGAATTAAAATAAACCCATTACATATTTAAAAATAACAAGATAGAGTAAGTCCTTGCGCATCGCGCTAGTGAAATCTATTAACTAAACCATAAACTCACATTATCCAACTAGGAAGTAGGTTCTTACACCTCTTCTCATTTAAATCAATTACATCCATGATTGAATCCTGTGATATGCCCAAACGAAATAATCAAACCACAAGTCAAACCAATGAAAAAGTCCAGGAATTGAATCCTGTAGGCTCCAAACAAACCAAACAAAACATGATGAATCATACATTAATGTTTTTTCCTCTAAGGATTCCCAAAAAGGTTTAATAATAATCAACTATGTAAACAAGGACGACAAGAGCTACACTCTCTTCCTTATAAACCAAATACACCAGTCATAGTCTAAAAATAATAAAATACATTTGGTTGTGTATCCACTCTAAGAGCCGAGACAAGCTTCATGCTTACATCTGTAAAGTAAAACCCAACCACATCAAATAATAAAATCATGCATCCACATTTTTTACTACATAGTACTACCATAAGAATACATTACATAAACTACACAGTTGAATCATCCATGGTGCCATTGCAAGCAATGGCACTGTAAATATAAAGAAACACGTCATGAGAATAAACACAGAACTTCCATTAAGTTAAATAACACCCATTACATATCGTTGCAAAATGATGAATTTATACACAGATTCTAACCACGATTTAGACAATCAAACTTTTATCCCCAAATTTTTACATATGACAGATCCATGGAAATACCACACAGTCGCATCTTCGATACAAAGAAACTATCAAAAACCCAACCAACGAAACAACTAATCGATCCATTTCCCCACCCAAAGTTTGAAAACTCTATTAAAAACACACATCAGTGTAAGGGCCTTGCCAATTTTAGGGTTTACCCAAAGAATGGTTGCGTAGGAAACATATGGAGACACCCTCGAGCCACAATATATTCACGCTATATCACCTGCACAAACCAATGTAAGTACCACCAAGAGTATGCAATCAAAATTATAACCAAACCAAACATTACAGTATGAATACCAACATGATCACCTCACTTGACAAGAGAGCAAGAAAGCTTGTTGGTTTCGCAGCATGGGAGACACAGCTCACACTAGGGAGAATGAGACCACAAACCTCCACCAACGAAATTCCAAATGAAAATGATAACAAACCCTACCCAGCACTTGGGTCACTCTTCCTGCACTTCCCAAGGAGCATTAAAGTCTCCACCTTGTCCACTACTATCAACGAAATCAAAACCCATAGCACTATATTTTTGGTTCACGACGTTTTCCCATAGTTCACCACCTACTAGCGGATAAGTCTTAAACCCTCCAAACTTCATTCTAATACAAAGTTTCGATGGCATATGGATTATGCCATTACATAGAAACCTTTTACCATATCGTTCAAGATTATATTACAATGCATCTAATGTTTCAAACCTTAGCATATAGTTATACAATGAATTTTATAAAACATGCATAAATATAACTCTCATAAACCTTATTATCATAGGACTTAGGTATAGTTTAGGCCTAGGACTTTAGTCCTCTTTTCACAAATCTATGCACATAAATAATGTAGTGTAGATGTAGTTTGTTGTAGATGTAGGATGTGTTTATTTCCATGATCAAAGACAGAGTTCAGCGACAAATTAACTTGCACAAGAGAATAGGAGACTGAATTCATTCATGACAAACTAAGTAATCCCCTTAGAAAATATGAATCATTAACTTTCTGAGTGGTCCCTCAAGGGATAAAACCATTCCGCTCCATCCCTTGACATACAAAGGTAAGTCGGCCTCTCATTAAATGTAAAACATGAACGAATTTAAAGACATGTAAAATAAAAGTGAAACGTAACATAATGTAAGCGTCGACAAATGTCCGCAACTAATAAACAAGAAAATTAAACATACCCAACATGTCAAAGTAATAGAACGACATCATGTAAAACAACATTTCATCAGATATGAAAAAACATAGAGGGAAAACAACTTACGACACTTAGGTTCAATATACAATCAAGTCTTATTCTGCAGGAGTTTTAAAAGATGTCCTTGAATGTTAGTATTTTATTAGCCTACGATTTTTTTTTTGAACAAATTTTAGGGACATTACAAGTGGTATCAGAGCCTAGATTCAAACAATAAGAGACCTAATGGGATTTACCAAACATTCGTTGCAGAAATAAACTATATTTGAAATTGTGTTAACTAACAGGAAATTATTTGTTATTAAATATTTTAAATTGCGGGATTAAAGAACAGTTCAGATCATGAATACAGAAGAAGACAATAGCTGGAAAGGAAATCTAAATACCCCACAGAGAAAGAAGAAGTGGTAGTTGAATTAAATTCTGATATACTGAAAACCATACAAAGTATACAAGCATACTTACAGAGCTTCAAAGATGATAATATGAATGAAAGAAAAGAGCAGAAATAAATCAATGAAGCTTTACTTCGTAACATGACGGGAGGAAGCCCGCATGGACAACCTACTCATTCAACCAATAAATCTAAGAAATTTTTTATTCATAAATGGGCTAGCAGCCCAAAAGAAGAAGGAAAAGAAGAACACACACCTGAAATTCCAGAAAGATATTATCACAATATTTCTAGTGATAATTCCCTTTCTCCTTGCAGAAATAAACATAGAAATGATGACAACCTCCAAGGAGAGTTTAGAAAGATAAGAGCCCCAACCTATGAAGGAGAGATGAACACCGGGGAAAAAGCTGAAGAATGGCTTCTAGGTATGAGCAAATACTTTCGAGTACACAACTACTCTAGTGAAATGAAATCATGTCTAGTCATCTATAATTTAAATGGAAAAATAGCTAGATGGTGGAGAGACCTAAAGCATACCAAAAAGGACGCGGTAAAAGAAATCTGATGGAGTAACTTTTGCATAATTTTTCGGGAGAAGTACATGTCTGAAAGATTCTTGCACAGGAAGGTGAAATAATTTCATGCGTTAAGGATGGGTTCCATGACCATGGATTCTTTCATTAACTAATTTTTGGATCTATTACATTACGTGCCTTACATAAAGGATGAGAAAGTGAAAATATAGCAGTTTTTAGGATGTATTCCTCCCAATTTTCGAGAGAGAAATGAGTTTTACATGCATAAAACTATGGACACTACCCTACACAAAGATAGGCTTTGCTATGAGCATGGACAACTAAGGTCGAAGGAAAACATCAAAAAAAGCTGAGATGGGTCTAGAACCTTCTCAGACAACCGCAAACCAGTTTTCAACCCACCACCTTACTGAAAACAAAACAACAGTTTTCCAGCCAATAAGAACTTCAACAAGACAAATACAAAGCCAAATGTGCCTTCAAGAAATGCTAACAAACCAGCAAAAAATGGAGGAGCCAATGCTACCCTACTGTAAATAAAATGTTGGAAACGCTAAGGGCCCCATTATGCTAGAGATTAAAAACAAGACTAATGGAGTCTTGCAAAATCTACAAGAAGAACCAACGGTGGAGGACATAGCTAGCACACCGAGGATTTATGCATCTTTGGATGGTCGACAAACAGACCATCAACCTACTATGGTCGAAATAGAAGGTAAGGTTTCAAACACTTCTATTTCAATTTTGATTGACCTCGCTGCTTGCTGAAGCTATGTATTGCCTAAAATTGTTGAGACATGTAAACTAGAAAAAGTTAAACATGAGAAATTGTGGCTGGTAAAATTAGCCACGAGTACGAAATGAATAGTTTCCGAATTAGTTAGAGATCGTGAGGTGAAATTGAATGGTTTTCCCAGTAAAATAGATTTGAATATTTTACCCTTAGGATCGTACGATGTACTTATCAACATGGACTGGTTGGAAAAACACAATGTCATGCTTGATTTCCTACATAAGTCAATCTTATGCATCGATAGCCAAGGTAACTACACAAAGATTCAAGGCATACCTAAGAAGGTTTTCGTTAGGCAGATATATGTCTTAAAAGTAAAGAAGTGCATTAGGAAAGGTTGCAAATTGTTTGTAATAAACATCCATGATGTAGAAGCTGAGAGAGAGCATCACATCAAGGAATTTCCAGTTCTCATAGAATTTACGGATGTATTTCTTGAGGAAAGGTTAGTTCTGGCTTCAAAATCCCAATACCACATGAGCGCACCAGACTTGGTGGAGCTCAAGTTGCAGTTACATGAGTTGATTGAGAAGGGTTATATCTGACCTATTTTGTCCCCTTGGGGAGCACCTATACTTTTCACAAAGAAGAAAGATGGTATGATGCAGATGTGCATCGATTACTGGAAACTTAACTTGATCACCATCAAGAACTGTTACCACTCCCTAGGATCGATGACTTATTTGATCAATTCATAGGAGCCAATATCTTTTCAATGATCGACCTGTGGTAAGGATACCATCCGATACGGATCGAAGATGAATATATACGTAAAACAACATTTCGATCGTGATACATTCACTACGAGTTTTTAGTAATGCCATTTGGGTTAACCAATGCACCTACAAATTTTATGTGTATGATGATCAATATATTCAGGAAATACCTGGATAAATTTGTATTGGTCTTTATGGAAGACGTCCTAGTTTACTCTAAGAGTAAAGAGGAACATGAGGGGCATCTCCGCATATTACTACAGGTGTTATAGGAACACCAGCTTTATGCTAAGTTTAGTAAATGTGATTTTTACAAACTACAGATATAGTACCTAGGTCACATCATCTCCGAGAAGGGGATAGTCATTGACCCGAAAATTATTAAAGCCATAGAGGATTGGCCTACCCCTACCAATTTCACTGACATTAGGTCATTTTTGGGATTAGCCAGGTACTACCAGAAATTCATTGAGAACTTTTCGAGGATTGATTGTCCCGTGACTGCTTAACAAAAGAAGGAAAACAATTTCTTATGGACGACCAAGTGTGAGGAAATTTTTCAGAAGCTTAAACAACTTTTGACTACTGCACTGATACTACAAATTATAGATCCCGATGGGGATTTCATTGTTTGTAGGGATGTGAGCATGGAAGGACTTGGAGGAGTCATCTTGTAGAATGATTCACAATTTGTTACGAGTCGCAGAAGTTAAAGGAACACGAACAAAATTATCCCACCCACAATCTTGAGTTAGTAGCCATTACCCACGCCTTGAAGATGTGGAAGCACTGCCTCATGGGGAAGAAATTTATTCTAAAGATAGAAAACATGAGTTTGAAGTATTTATTTGATCAGCCAAATCTAAATTCCAGGAAGGCCATATGGTTGGCCTTCCTTAGAGAGTACCATTTCAAGTTAAATCATATAAAGGGAAAGGATAATAAAGTTGACGAGCTCATATGTTATATGAGGTAAATTTAAGTCAAACCAATTCGGATTTGCACGAGAGGATAAGAATGGCCAACGGAGTGGACCGTTTCTATGTTTAAATCCTCAAGAAATTCCAAGAGTACAGGTTGTTTCAACAACAAAAGGAGTATAAGGTAGATGAGACCAGACTATTGTGGTCCAAAGAAAGATTGTATGTTCCAAAAGGAGGGGACATTAGGTCTAGCATCCTCATAGAATTTCATCAAAAACCCTACTCGGGGCGTCTAGGATATCAAAAGATGATATCTGCAGTAAAGAAACACTTTTTTTTCCTAGGTTAAATACTGACATAGCATTGTTTATCGCAAAATGTCAAGAATTTCAATTAGTCAAAGCTGAGTACCAACATCCTTCAGGATTGTTGCAACCATTACCCATTCCAGAATGGAAGTGGGAGGTCATTAGTATGAATTTTATTACGGGTATACCAAAGAGAAATAAATAAAATGATTCTATCTTTGTAGTGATTGACAAGCTATCTAATGAGGCACACTTCATCTAGTAAAGTCAACCTACAAGGAAGTTAACATTGCCGACATCTTCTAAAAGGAGATATTAAGATTGCGTGGGATACCCAAAGCAATCATCTTAGATCGAGACACGAAGTTTACTAGAAACTTTTGGAGATCAGTATTCCTCATATTAGAGACGCATTTAAAATTTAGTACTACTTACCACCCACAGACGGACGGGTAGACAAAATGGGTAAACCAGAATTTGCGTATAACAACGTATACCAGACCTCTGCCAAGATGAGTCCCTTTGAGGGACACTATGGTCAGAAGTGTAGAACACCAATTACTTGGAATATCCGGTGGATCAACTCATGTTAGGGCCCGATTTACTAAAATATTTGTAACAATTGTTCACCAAATTCTAACATAACCTTAAAGAAGCGCAACATCGCCAGAAGAGTTACACGGATAAGAAAAGAAAAGATAAAGATTATCAAAGCAGCGAACATGTTTAATTAAAATTAAAATCAAAGAGAATCTCATTGAGCTTGGGAAGGTGCAAAAAATTGGCACCAAGATTTTGCGGACCCTTCTAGATACTGGTCAAGAGAGGGCCAATGGCTTATGAATTAGTTGTACCTACTCTTATAAAAGTTCATAATTTTTTCTATGCATCCTAATTAAATAAATATTTATATGATACTAAAAATGTTATTGATTGGTCCTTGTTACAAGTGGAACCTAAAGGGGAGTTCGTACCTGAACCCCTTCATATTCTAGACAAGAAAGAAGTGCAGCTCAGAAGTCGCACCATAGTGGATGAGTTGAAAGTGCAATGGAAGCACTTTGAAGCTGAAGAGACTACTTGGGAGAATGAAGCCACCATGAGAGAGGCTTACTCTGCCTTATTTCATGACTTCAGTCCTAGTCCCTAGAACACCAGGGACGGTGTTGTTTTAAGTGGGGAGGGATGTAATATCCTGAATTTTGACCTAACATTAAAGGGCATAAATTCCCATTGCATATTATGATACTTTAATGTTTATATTTTGTATATTGGGCGTAAAAAACCACTGCACATGAGTATGATGATTTTTTAGATATATTGGGCTTAAGCTAACGCATAAGTTGTATTTTAGCATGTATGCAATTGTATGTGTTGGGAGGGGACCCGAAAGCACATGATTGATGAGATTTTTTGTTGAGCGTGAGAACTGGAGCACATGAGTGATTTGATGTTTGTGTTGAGTGCGAGCTCTAGAGCACATGAGTGATTTGATGGATGTTTGTGTTGAGTGCGAGCTCTAGAGAACATGAGTATTTTATGTTTGTGTTGAGCGCCAGCTCTCGAACACATGAGCTATGAAATGCTTGTATTGAGCATAATCTCTGAAGCACATGAAAGATAAGAATTGGAAGGGTTGGGCATAATCCTTGAAGCATTCCAAATTGATGTTGAACATAAGCTCTAGAATATCGGATCCTTGGACATTGTATCCCTAGGTGTATTATACAAGTACATCCTAGCATTAGTGTTGAGCAAGAGGCTCTGGAATTTCTCTAAGTTTAACTCCTAGTTTTTTAGCGTTGAGTGTGGGCTCTGAATAATGATAGAAGTTACTGAAAATTAATTGTGTTGAGTGAAAACAAATTTGATAAAACATTGACCTCGTCTTACTTATTTTTAAGATGATTAAATGAAATTTCAAATTTTTGTTTCTCATCAAGCACTGAATAACTACTACGATATACAAGGTAATCCAACATGCAAGGAGGTTTAGAGCTTCCTAAATTAGTTGAACAACCCTACCTAAAGGCCTTAATAAAAGAAATAACTATAAGCTAATGAAATAATGCAGGAGCATCCAACTCATGATCAATCCAGTTCAACATCCAACTCACAGATTGAGTCAGCTTGCCATGTAATCGAGTTTCTAGATGGATAATTAGATAGGGTTAGTTTTAATTTAAATAAGTGGAATATTTTCCTTTGTTCTCCTTGATCCTTGTGTCGATCTCTGAAGGATTGATCTTTGTCGATTAGGTTTTCCTTTATTAGGTTTTAGATCCATTTAATTGGATCTAATAGGTTTTCTAAGTATTATAAATTTGTTTGAATGTAATAGATCAAGATATGTGTGTGGGGGAGTGAAGGATGAGTGAATGAGTGATTGTATGCACAGTAATAATGTGAATGCTCTGTATCTAAAATTTTGATCATATTTAATAATAAAAAACCAGAGATTTACAATCTGCATGTATATGGTGGATTCCGGACTCGATTTAAGTCTATAGACATTAAATTTCTATTATGATTCACTCCACACAGGTGTGTATAATTTATTTGTAAAGAAATATGGAGGAAAAGTGATCCTTGTAGTGATCAATTCACGTACAGGAAAACCAAATCTATGAGTAGATCAAATGGTGGAAAAAGAGCATAGAAGAAATCAACGGTGGATATCCATCCCGCATCTAAAACCAAATCAACGTTTCTGCGCCATTCTGCAATCGATCGACGGTACGGACAAAACCTTGCGAATGGAGAATTGAGGAATAGAACTTTGGAAAATGTAGAAGTGCATTCCGCAACCTGTAACTCGCAATCCACGTGCATAATAGAAATTGTGGGATCAAAGTTGCAAGAAATCCTATTGCAGAGACTAACTTGCAGAAAGGTGGTTTTCGAACTGAGAAAATGAAGATTGAGAAACGCTACCAAAAGGGGGAAAATTTAGCAGATCGCTAAATTTGGAGGTTCGCTAAAGTTAGAACTTGTTTATTCTGGAAAAGCTAATAGAAATTAGTTTACTGGTTCGATATTTGGGGATTTTGATCCAGGCTTTTGATTCGTATTGGAATCAATTGGTATCAGAGAAGAAGAATAAAAATTCTACGAAATTGTTCAATTGACAGATTGAGATTGTGGAGAAATGCTTCCAAGGAAAGGATGCATGCTAGGAGTTCCTATAGGGTGTGGTCGAGGAAGACAGCTTGCAAAAACAGAAATGGAGAGAAATATGAGAAGAATGGAAGCAAGGTTATAAGCTATGGAAATAAAGAAACAACTGAGCAATTCAGATGACAGTAATGAAGAAGCAGAATCCGAATCCTCTAAGGAAGAAGAAGAATACCGTGAAGAAGTCAAAATTCTGAAAAATGTTGATGAAGACTAGTGGAAGACCTAGAATCAAAGTGCCTATGTACTCAAGTAACTTAAATGTTGAATAAAATATGGATTAGATAAATGCTCTAAAGAAGTACTTTTATTTTGAAGAGATAGAACACAAGAAGAAAGTGAGATATGCAGCTACTAGACTAAAGGGACACGCAACGATCTGGTGGGATGAGCTCCAGATTTATAGAGAAGGAATAGGTAACAAAAAAATTAATTCTTGGGATAAGATGCTACACAAAATTAAAATCCAGTTTATGTCTAAAGACTATCGGTTGAGTCTTCTTAGACAGTTGCAAAACCTTAGACAGAAAGGTACGACAGTAAAAGAATATACATAAGAATTTTTTAGAATGAATATTAGATCTAGACATGTAGAAGACGGTCTAGAAAGAGTAGTAAGGTATATCAATGGTTTGAGGTATGATATATAGGATGAAATCAATCTATTAAATCTAAAAACTGTAGAAGATGCATATCAAGTAGTTCTGAAGGTAAAAGAAAAATTCCTAAGAAAACAAAATCAGAGAAATAGGGGTGTTACAAACATAGGAGGTAGGTGTTTTAAAGATGATTCTGAAAGTTCTAGTAGTAGTGGTCAGTCATTCCAGAGAGGAGGATTTAGAGGAGGTAGAGGAAGAGGTCGAAATAGATAAGTGAGATGTTATACTTGTGGAGAAATTGGACATATGTATTGGGATTGTCCAAGAAATAAATCTACATGTTAGAGAAATGTGAGTGTTGCAGAAGCTCAAGAAGAAGCAAAAGAAGAAACAGAGGTGGATAACCCTCTATAGGATGGAGAAGCTCTTATGTTGAAGAGAGTCTTGGTGAAGACAGAGAAGCAATCACATGAACCATCTCAAAGGAAACTCCTGTTCAGAATAAGGTGTAAGTCACAAGGTAAGTGTTGTAAAATGGTTATTGTTAGTGGTAGTATTGATAATTTGGTTTCCACGGAGATGGTAGAGAAGTTGGGATTGAAGAGGATAACACATCCCACTCCTTACAAAGTGTCCTGGTTGCAAAAAGGACATCAACTCTTGCTGAATGAGCAGTGTAATGTGGAGTTCCAGATTGGTACTTACAAGGATGACATTTTGTGTAACATAATGCCTATGGATGTGTGCTATATACTCTTAGGGAGGCCATGGAAGTATGACAGAAAAGCAATTCATGATGGGAGAAAGAATACATATTCTTTGGAGAAAGATGGGAAGGGACATACTTTGTCACCCTTGGAAGATGAAGTAGTTCAAGAGAATTCAGGATCAAGCATTTTGCTGATGACTAGAAAAGAACCGTTACATGAAGTTTAGAAAGAAGAAGATTTACAATTTGTTGTTGTTGGTAAGCCAACGATAATTTTAACTTCTACAAATTTAGATAATTTGCTAGATGAAGTTAAAGTTTTGCTTGATGAACAAGCTGATATTATTGTGGATAAGTTACCAAGTGAATTACCTCATGTAATAAGTATTAGTCATCACATTGATCTAATACCTTGTGCAAGTTTACCTGACAAATCAACATATAGATTAAATCCTCTAGAAAATGAAGAAATCAAGCCGCAAGTGCAGGAGCTGTTGGAGAAAGGATTGGTGAAAGAGAGTTTAAGTCCTTGCGTTGTACCTACCGTGCTAAGTCCAAAGAAATATGGTGGATGGAGGATGTGTACTAATTCCAAGGAAATTAATAAAATCACTATCAGGTATATATTTCCTTTACCCAGAATTGATGATCTCATGGACTGTTTAAGTGGTTCAAAATATTTTTCCAAAATAGATTTAAAAAGTGGATATCATTAGATTAAGATAAGGGAAGGGGATGAATGGAAAACAACATTCAAAAATAATGATGGTCTGTATGAATGGTTAGTGATTCCATTTGGACTTACAAATGCACCCAATACTTTCATGAGGTTAATGAATGAGGTTTTGAAGGAATTTACTAGAAAATTTGTGATTGTGTATTTAGATGACATTCTGATTTTTAGTGAGAACATAGAAGAACATTTAAGGCACCTTAATTTGGTGTTGAGGACTTTTAAAAGCGAGAAGCTGTTGATTAATTTGAAGAAGTGTAGTTTTCTGAAAGAAGAGTTGGTCTATTTGGGGTTCGTAGTTTTAGAAGAAGGGCTGAAAATGGATTCTGATAAAGTGCGGGCAATTTTAAAATGGCTGATTCCAAGGAATTCTTTTGAGGTAAGAAGTTTTCATAGAATTGTTATTTTCTATTGGAATACCATTAATAATTTTAGTCAAATTTGTCCACCTTTAATAGATACTTTCATAGGAAGTAAATAGCCTTTCAAGTAGACTGAAGTAGCTGATAGGAATTTTAAATTGTTGAAGAAGAAAATAACTGAGAAGCCTATCTTGGATTTTCCCAGTTTTAATAAAGTGTTTCAAGTGGAGACAGATGCCAGTGGAACAGCAGTGGGAGCAGTTTTGAGTCAAGACCAGAGACCAGTAGCATATTTTATTGAAAAAATAAATGAAGCTCAGCAAAATTATTCTTCATATGATAAGGAATTATATACTGTTGTGCAAGCTCTTAAAAAATGGAGACATTATTTGATGGCTAAGGAATTTATTTTGTATTCTGACAGTCATGCTTTGCAGTTCATAAACAACCAACCAAAGTTAAATTAGAGGCATGCTAAATGGGTAGAATTTTTGCAGAACTTTTCCTTTGTTATCAAGCATACAAGTTGAGTAGGGTAAGTTTGGTAATGCAAGAAATTAAAATCAGTACTCTGGGATTTGAAAATTTAATTGCTATGTATAAGGAGGATGTAGATTTCAAAGATATTTATGCTTCCTGTGAAAATCCAGTTACCCATAATAGAAGTCAGTGGTTAGATTATATGTTGCAGGAATGGTTGTTATTCAAGAACAATAATTTGTGTATTTCGAGGTGTTCAATGAGAGAAAATTTAATTCAGGACAAGCATAGTGGAGGTTTCTCAGGACATTTTGGACAAGACAAAACTTTTGATCTGGTGAGTAATTTTTACTTTTGGCCAAAGATGTAGTGTGATGTGAATAAATTTGTTGAGCGATGTAGAATTTGTCAACATGAAAAAGGGAGAATTCAGAACAAATGATTATATCAACCATTGCCTATCCCATCTAGGCCTTGGGATTCCATAAGCATGGATTTTTTTAGGTTTACCTAGAACTCAGAGAGGTCATGATTCAGTTTATGTTGTGGTAGATGGATTTTCTAAAATGGCTCATTTTATTGCATGCAAAAAGACTAATGATGCAACAAACATTGCTAATTTATTCTTTTTAGAAATTGTAAAGCTGCATGGTTTTCCTTTGAGTATTGTGTCTAATAGAGATACAAAATTTGTTGTTCATTTTTGGAGAACTCTATGGAAGAAGTTGGGGACTAATCTCAGTTTTAGTTCTGCTTATCATCCTCAGACTAATGGACAGACTAAAGTAGTATATACAAGCTTGGGAAATATACTGAGAAGTATGGTATATGAGCATCCAAAGCAGTGGGACTTGGCTTTAGCTCAGGATGAGTTAGCATATAATGATTCACCCAATAGGAGTACATGTATGAGTGCTTTTCAAATTGTCTATGGGATGCATCCAAGGGGTGTGTATGAACTTAGGGATTTGGGAAAGTAAGAAAAGAGAAGTACAAAGGGTGAATATTTTGCAATTAGTATGCATGAGCTACAAGAAACCATCAAGAAGAGATTACATGGAAGTACAGAAAAGTATAAACATAGAGCATATTTAAAGAGAAGAGAAGTGAATTTTCAGATTGGAGATTTAGTGATGGCCGATCTAAGAAAGGAAAGGTTCCCTAAAGGAACTTATAATAAACTGAAGATTAAAGAAATTGGACCATGCAAAGTTCTAAGGAAGTTTTCTGCTAATGCTTATGAGATTGAAATTCCTTCTGACCTTCAGATTTCACCAATTTTTAATGTTTCAGATTTATATCTTTTTAAAGATGCAGGTGTTTAGCCAAATGGTCTGACTTAATAAAGAGATGATCCATCTATATATTGGAAAGGAAAAATTCCATAGAAAGAACCACCTTAGATTGAAGCCATCCTTGACAAAAGAATCTTAAGAAAGACCAGGAACATAACCTTCTTTCAATATCTGGTAAAATGGAAAAATCAGCCTACTGAAGATGTAGCCTGGATGACAGAGTAAGATATTTCCAAGTATGATGTACAGCTTGAAGACTTAATGGAGAATTCTTTTCTTCCCCAGGAGTATGATGCAGGAGTATCTAGCTCAACGTCTAGCTCACAGATTGAGTCAGCTTGCCATGTAATCAATTTTCTAGATGGATAATCAGATAAGGTTAGTTTTTAATTTCAATAAGTGGCAGATTTCTCTTTTTTCTCCTTGATCCCTGCGTGGATCTCTCAAATATTGATCTTTGTCAATTAGGTTTTCCTTTATTAGGTTTCAGATCCTTTTAATCGGATCTGACAGGTTTTCTAAGTATTATAAATTTGTTTGAATGTAATAGATTAATATATGTGTGTGGGGGAGTGAAGAATGAGTGAATGTGAGGAGTGAATGAGTGATCATATGCATAGTAAGAATGTGAATGCTCTGTATCTAAAATTTTGATCATATTGAATAAAAAAACAGAGATTTACAATTTACGTGCATATGGTGGATTCTGGACTATATTTAAGTCTGTAGATATTAAATTGATATTACGATTCACTCCACACAGGAGTCTATAATTTATTTGCAGAGAAAGATGTAGGAAAATTGATCCTTGCAGTGATCAATTCACGCACAGGAAAACTAGATCTCTGAGTAGATCAAACTGTGGAAAAAGAGTGCAGAAGAAATCAATGGTGGATATCCACACCGCATCTGAAACCAAATCAATGGTTTTGCACCATCCCACAATTGATCGATAGTGTAGACAAAACCTTGCATGTGGAGAATTGCATAATGGAACTTTGGAAAATGCAGAAGTGCATCCCGCAACCCGCAACCCACGTGCGGAATAGAAATTGCAGGAACTCCTATTGCGGAGACTGACTTGCAGGAAGTTGAATTTGGAATTGCGAAAAGGTGGTTTTCGAACTGCGGAAACGAAGATTAGGAAACGCTGCCAAAAAGGAGGAAATTTTAGCATATCACTAAATTTGGAGGTTTGCTAAAGTTAGAACCTATCTACTCCGGAAAAAACTAATACAAATTAGTTTACTGGTTTGAGATTTAAATATTTTGATCCAGTCTTCTGATTCATGTTGGAATGATGAAAGTACCATGTGATTGGGATCATGCTATATGGTACCTTAAGTAAATGTTAACAATGATATAGGTATATATATATATATATATATATATATATATATATATATATATATTATGAATAAAAGAGTCATCATATGTATTAATTATAAAGAAACTGTGTATTTTTAATTACTAAAATGATTAAATAAATATTAATTTCACATAAATCAATTAAAATATTATTTCAAGAAAATAAATATTTCTTGGTCTAACTTAAATTTAACTGCTCTTTTTCCTAAAGATTGCCTATAAAGACCCAAGCCAAAGAAACGCTTGGGGATCTCCATTATATTCTATCTAATCATTATTTTCCTAATAATTTTGGGAGAGAATTTCAAAAGAAAAAAACAATCTGATTCAAAACCTGAATTCCAGATAGGAGAAGCCTTACCTTTAGGAGCTCTAGACTACTTGCATGTTGGAACCAACTTGGGTGGAACCAGGAATAGTGAATGATTGTTGCAAAACCCATTCACATATTGTTTATCATTTTCGGGTCATGGTTGGGTGGAACATGGTAGTTCCCAACAATCATGAGAATAAACAAAGAACATCCATTAAGGTAAATAAAACCCATTACAGATTGTTGCAAAACGATGAATTTATACACAGAGTCGAACCAATATTCATACTATCAAACCCTTATCTTAAAAGGTTTACATACGACAGACCCATGCAAACACCACACAGTTGCATCCTTAGATACAAAGCAACTATCAAAACCCCAACCAACGAAACAACTAATCAATGCATTTCTCCATGCAAAGTTCGAAACCTCCGTTAAAAACACACAACGGTGTAAGGGCCTTTCCAATTTTGGGGATTACCCGAAGAATGGTTGTGTAGGAAACCTATGGTGCCACCCTCACGCCATGATAGAGCCATGGTCTGTCACCTACACAAACCAACGCAAGTACAGTCAAGAGTATGCAATCGAATTCGTAACCAAACCAAACATTACAGTATGCAAACCAACATGATCACTCACCTCACAAGAGAGTAGGAAAGCTTACTGGTTTTGTAGCATGGGAGGCACAGCTTGTACCAGGGAACATGAGACCACAAACCTCCACCATCGAAAGGCCAAATGAAAATGATAAAAAATCCTACCCAACGCTTGAGGCACTCTTCCACGCTTCCCAAGGAGCATTAAAGTCACCAACCTGTCCACTATTGTAAATAAAATCAAAACCCATAGCACTATAGTTTTGGTTCACAACATTTTCCCATAGTTCACCACTTACCAACGTTTATGTCTTAAACCCTCCAAACTTCATGCATCCACGTTTTTTACTACATAGTACTACCATAAGAATACATTACATAAACTACACATTACATATCGTTGCAAAACGATGAATTTATGCACAGAGCTGAACCAAGATTCGGACAGTCAAACTTTTATCCCCAAATATTTCCATATGACAGATCCATGGAAATACCACACAGACGCATCTTGGATACAAAGAAACTATCAAAACCCCAACCAATGAAACAACTAATCGATCCATTTGCCCACCCAAATTTCAAAACCTGTATTAAAAACACACATCAGGGTAAGGGCCTTGCCAATTTCAGGGCTTACCCAAAGAATGGTTGCATAGGAAACGTATGGCGCCACCCTTGAGCCTCAATATATCCATGCTATGTCACCTACACAAACCAATGTAAGTACCATCAGTATTATGCAATCAAAATCATAACCAAACCAAACATTACAGTATGCATACCAACGCGATCACCTCACTTGACAAGAGAGCAAGAAAGCTTGTTGGTTTTGCAGCATGGGAGACACAGCTCACACTAGGAAGCATGAGACCACAAACCTCCACCAACAAATTTCCAAATGAAAATGATAACAAACCCTACCCAGTGCTTGAGGCACTCTTCCCGTGCTTCCCAAGGAGCATTAAAGTCTCCACCCCGTCCACCACTATCAACAAAATCAAAATCCATAGCACTATATTTTTGGTTCACGATGTTTTCCCATAGTTCACCACCTACCAACGCATAAGTCTTAAACCCTCCAAACTTTATGCTAATATAGAGTTTTGATGGCATATGGATTATGCCATTACACATAAACCTTTTACCATATAGTTCAAGATTATGTTACAATGCATCTAAGGTTTCAAACCTTAGCATATAGTTATACAATCAATTTTATAAAGCATGCATAAATATAACTCCCATAAAATGTATTACCATAGGACTTAGGTATAGTTTAGGCCTAGTCCTAATTTCACACAGCTATGCACAGGAATAGTGTAGTGTAGATGTATTTTGTTGTCGATGTAGGATGTTTTTATTGCCACGATCATAGACAGAGTTCACCGACGAATTAACTTGCACAAGAGAATAGGATCCTGCATTAGTTCATGAGGAACTAAGTAAGCCCCTTAGAAAATATGAATCCTTACCTTTCCGAGTGGACCCTCAAGGGATAAAACCCAACCACTCCACCCCTTGACATACAGAGGTAAGTTATCCTCTCATTAAAGTTAAAACATAAACAAATTTTTAAAGACATGTAAAATAAAAGTGAAATGTAACGTAACGTAAGCGTCAGCAAATGTCCGCAACTAATAAACAGGAAAATTAAACATAACAACATGTCAAAGTAATAGAACAACATCATGTTAAACATCATTTCATCAGATAGGAAAACACATAGAGGGAAAACAACTTATGAAACTTAGGTTCAGTATATAATTAAGTCTTATTCCGCAGGAGTTTTAAATGATGTCCTTGAATTTTAGTATTTTATTAGCCTACGGATTTTTTTTTGTAAATTTTTTTTTACGAATTTTAGGGACATTACACATTTGACTCATAAATGATTTCCATTGCTTTTTTATTTATTTAGTACCAATGTTTTCACATTTCAAATGATCAACTTAATAGTCTTCTGAGCTAGGCATGTGGATCTTTGGTTCATCATAGCTTGGAAATATCTTATTCAGACCATATTTATGACCATTCTTTACTTGCTTGCAATTTCATCCAAACTTTCTTCCATTCTACTCCCGTAAAAGTTAGATTCAAGTGTAGAGGATATCATTTTCCAACCGTCCTATCCATTTGTTCCAACATAATAGTTTCTAAATGTTGTACTCATTGGTTATTGAAAGGTTACCTAAGACTAAGGAGAATCAATTTTTTATGCTTGGTCCATCATCTTGGATGACATTAAAGCTTCATTAAGTCAATCTTAGGAAGAGCCAAGACCAACACCGTGGCACTGTATATTGTCAAAGTAGGTTACATGTATACCAAGAACAAACTCACACCATAGTTTTATGAAGAAATACAATGGAATGCCCCTATTATTGCAGGGAGGTTTATCAAACACCAAGCATCACCTCTTCATCGAATTATCTTTCCATGGCTAGAAATGGCACTATTCCATGCATACACGTCTATTTGTGACCACGAGTGGTTGGTTTGTTATGGGATTAGTGAAATTACTGTAAAGATCAACTTTGGAAATATTTAAATATTTTATTTGCTCCTTACTCAAGCCAGTGGAATAAAACTATCATTCTAGACCTGTATTCGGTCATATCAATTAATTGAGAATGGGCATGGTGAAAGGAATTAATAATGATACTCAAATAGGCGACAATGGAAAACTGGGATGCTTTCCCTATGCTTCTTAACTCTCAAATCAATTTTCTTAATTCATCGAAATTGTGGTTGAGTTCTTCTTGTCGGAATCGATTGGGTTCTAGATTATCATTTTTTGGTGCTTATTGGTTGTAATTAGGTTTAGGGTTAATTTTTTTCTTTTGGTTGTTGGTTTTCATTGGATTCTGTTGTAGGTGGACGATATATGATATGCAAATTAAAAAAAAATACATTGTTTTAAAATTTTGTAATTATTAAAAATTGACAAAACAACAACAAAAAACATTGGAAAACAAAAAAAAAATTTACTTACCTCGATGGATGATTCGAATTCCCCCCTCTTGTGTTGAGTTGTGCACACATGCAGTTTGTTAGGGAGTTTTGTCTCCTTGTTGCTGGTCACAAGTTGTTTAACAATAAACAACCCACATCCATTTTTTTTAATATTTTTTTCAGGAGCGCATGCACGCTACTAACACGCACACACTAAACATGTGCATGCAATAGGAGCATGCACGCGCTTGTATTGCTTTACCAACATGGAGGTTCAGTGTTGATGAGCCAAGTGTGTGTGTGTGTGTGTGCTTACATGATCACTACGCACTTCTGTTATGTTTTGCTAGTGTAGTCCCGTTGTAATGGTTTTAGGGACCATCTCCATGCATGCACCCTTATGTATTATTTCTATATCTTGGTATGCTCCCAATTTGTTCGGATATACACTTGCATGACGGACTGAAATTTTAAAAAAAAAATGTAATTTAAATAATTGGAATATATCTCCTAGGACTTCTATGAGAAATTTGACAATATTGTGTAAGGTCATTAGTTTTCCTAAATCTTTGTACTCGTTTGCTAGACCGATGTATTTTTAATTTAAAAACTCTATAGTTATACATACATACATATTAATTTTGGAAATCTATAAGATTAAAAAAAAAAATTTAACTATATAGCCAACAATAAAAATTCACATGTTCATCTTTTGGATGGAAGCGAGTTCAAGGATGTGTCAAGTATGCATCCATATGGGTATGAATATGTTGGATATTCTTATACATGTGGTGGCTGGAAATGCCATAAATTAACAAAGGGATACTTTAAAATGTTGTTCCATGTATTCTTGGTATGTTATGTTGTCAGCACGATGCATGTATGATAAACTATGCTAAAGTTTATCATACCATTTACGTGTTGCAGAAAGGCTGGTATGGATTTGTTTTCAGAACATAGGAACACACAACATTTTTCTTGGACTCCACATGGATGTGTGGTCATGGAAGCCTGATGCTTAGGAGGTCGCACTATGAATTCGACCCAATAATGGAAAGGCTAAGGTTCAGACACATCAGGGTCCTATTACTTGACCTTCCAATTTTTTTTGGAATGGAGAAGCTCTGAAAGCTATCAGTGACCATCTCGGCCGATTTACCCACTTGGATGAGGGGCTTTTGTAGGGTATCAAAATATGAATTGGAAGGATTCTATTTGAAACTGACATATACCTAGGATTCAGGGAGAAAGTGTTCATCGAATGGAGGGATCGGTCCTTCACACAATCGTTGGAATACTGGGGTATACCGTTTCGATGCTCTAAATTCCATGATATTGGACACTTATGGAAACATTGTAGCTCTTTGGGATCACATACTGATCTTGGGATGTCTGATGAGGAGTCTTGGGCATCGAAAGACTCGAGCATGGAGTCTCATGATCTTCAAGATTCTCGTCTCCTTTCAAGTGAGATCCCCAACTTGGTCTTACTGAAGGACAAGCCTTTCCTACGTAAGTTGAACAATCTCATCTCATTCGTTGTATCTACATTGAATGGTTCTGAAAGTGAATATGTTTGTGCCCTAGAGAAAAAATGGGATGTGGTGGGGGGGTTATCCCTATCTGGAAATTCATTTTTTTGTAGGTAGGTCACAATCCCTAAGGTATACTTGGTCTTAAATGGAGGTCTCCTGCCTGATATGTCGGCCCCTCCCTCAACATCTAAATATGTGATAGTGATGGCTTTCCCAGGTTTGAAACCTAAATTTAAGGGGGTTTCGGGTTTCAAGTGGGCTCAACCTCTAATGGTCAGATGCTGGGTATGGGAGTCCTAGACTCCCAAGTCTACATTAGGCCCATTGAAGAAGAATAACCATCTCCATCCACCACTAAGCCTTCCTTGCTCATTCCTAAAGAATCTGTTGTACCTCGGATGGAGGCTCTCTAGAATAAGCCATTGGTTATTTTCTCGGGGCTTTGTGTTGTGGGCATACCTTTACCTACTCTGGAACATCCTAGTGATGACCCAGTTCCACTAAAATTCCCGGTTGTTTCACCACCATCTCTTCCTATTTGGGGGGCCAAATTGGGGGGCTTAAAACCTTATTTTTCCCCAATTAAGACTCATAGTGTGAGGAAACCGAAGAAAGGTCTAGATCTTGAGGGGGGGGTCAATGGCTCGACTCTTACTCCTTCATCGACTTCTGTCAAATCTAGGGTGCTTAGAGGCATTAAATCCCTTCTCAGGGTTCACAAATGATTTGCGCCTCCATCAACATCAGGGGAGTGTGGGGCCTCCTCAAAAAAGATTTCCCTTCAAAGCATTTTGGAAAAGGAAATTCTAGATGTTTTATTTTTGTAAGAGATGATGGTCTCTGCTCAAAAATCTAGTTCATTCTATCTTAATATCAAAAGTGACTAGGAGGTAGCTTCGGTGGATGCTCAGGGTTTGTCCAGGGGTCTCCTGGCAACTTGGAACACACGTAAAGTGAAGCTAAAACCCCTCTCTCTGTCTGTAGGGATCCTTTTGACATGACACTGTTAGGATTTCCTAGAGGAAATCAACATCATCAACATATATGGGACATATAATTTCAAGGTGCTAGGGTTACAGCCGAAGGCACCCTAGATCTCCTGAATTTATTAATAGTTGGCGATTTAAACTTCACATGGTCTTCCTATGAAATTTGGTGTGTGAACTCTAAAATTGATCTGTTATGTGATTACTTTGTGGACTTGATGGGCTCTGGAAATTTGGTAGAAGTGGAACCGACTTCCATGTGTCCTACATGGAGCAATGGCAGAATAGGCGTGGGATGTGTGGCCAAGTGTCTGAATATATTTCTAATTGGTGAAGCTATGTTAGACAAGTTGATGAAATATAGATCATGGGTTGATCTTGCAAGGTTTTCGAACCATCACCCAATTTTCTCAAAGCTGGAAATGTGTGGATATGGCTTAGCTATACCCTTCAAATTAAACCACGAGTGGTTAAAGGCAGATGGTTTCAAAGAATTAATCTCTCAGGTTTAGAAGGCGGATGACAGTTAGTTCTTGTTGAATCCAATGGACCTTCTCATGTAAAAGGTTGAAACACTCAAACTAGAATTTAAAGCTTGGATTAAGGACCGTGAGGAGTCTAACAAGGCTTCTTTGATTCGTATTGAACAGGACATTGGGAGACTTTGTGTGGCTGTAGACCCATTGGCGTGGAGTCAAGTTGAAAAGGATGAGCTCCTCATCCTTGAGTAGGAGAAGGCATCTATTTTTTTGGATAGCCCACGAGAAGGCTCGATTAGAAAGTCGCGTGGTTTGGATCGAGGTGGGTGACTCAAGCACAAAATTTTTCCACAAATTTACAAATCATAGGAGAAACATTAATGACATATGGGAACTGAAAACCTGTGATGGCCAATCAGTCATAGATCAAGAAGAAATTTATAAGGAAGCCCATTCACATTTTCAATCATATTACAGGGATGAAGAAGGCATTTCAATGATTGATCAATTGGAAGTTGTGAAAGAGTATCCCAGTTTCTTCGACGAATCAGTAGGTGATGAGTTGTTTTTACCTGTTCAGATGACTGAGCTCAAAGAGGTTATAATGTCATCACCTAGCTCAAAATCCCTAGGGCCTGACGGATGGACGATGGAGCTGTTCAAATATTGCTTTGACATTATGGGGCCAAACTTTCTACAGGAAGTGGAAGATTTGAGGAGTAGGGGTGTTGTTTCTAGGGCCATAAACTCAAATTTTATGGCCTTGATCCCTAAGAAGTCTGCTGCGACAGTCCTGGGAGATTTATGTATCATATCTTTATGAAACTTTGTCTATAAATTTATTGCCAAGATCATCGCCAGCTATCTAAAGCCAGTGCTCTCGAAGTGTCTTTCATGGGAGCAGTTTGGTTATTTACAAGATCATCAGATTTTAGAGGCAGTGTGGGTGGCTCAAGAAGTGTTTCATAGTGCAAAAACTAAATCGTTGGAGGTTGTGGTGTTACAACTGAATCTTAATAAAGCATATGATCGTGTCTCTTAGGGCTTCCTTGGGTTGGTGCTGGTCTAGATTGGTATTCCATTCTGAATGATGAAATGGATCATGAGCTGCATCTTGATAGTGTCATATGCGATGCTCAATAACAACAAGCCCACAAAGTTCTTTGAAGCATATCGGGGGCTTAGGAAGGGGTTCCCACTCTCTCCCCTCCTCTTCCTGTTGTTAATTGAAGGCCTCAGTAGAATTTCATTAAATTTCAAGGCTTCTGGTGAGATAATAGGTTTCAAGATTAGAAACAATTTAAGCATTACTCATCTCATGTTTGTCGACGACATCATGATTGTGGGTTCGGGATATTTGGTTGAATCAGGGGTGATCGCAGAAATTACTAAGATATTTTGTGTTGTTACAATTTTTTCCATTAACTTAAAAAAATCATGTCTTCTTTTGAATGGGTCCACTTCGTTTCACAAGCCTGCGATGGAACACTTGCTACAGATGCATTCGGTCCCATTATCAGAAGGCACTAAATATTTGTGATTTTACATAAAACCAAATGGTTATCGGGCTAGATACTGGCTCTAGCTTTTAAATAGGTTTGAAAGCATAATCAAAGTTTGGGGATGGCGATGGCTATCTATTGGGGGTCGTCTAACCTTAGCACAGCCTGTCCTGACCAATATGGTCATGTATTGGTTTTCTCTTTGCAATATTCCCAAGGTTGTTATCAATAAAATTAGGATGCCAATAATGTCATTTCTGTGGTTGGGTGATGTCTCGCAGTCCAAATGCCACTTGCTAAAATGGGAGGACTTAGCTCATCCAGTGGAGTTGGGTGGGTGGGGCCTGAAGAACTTGCACCCTTTCTCCCTTGCTTTGAGGGCTAAGAGCTTATGGTTGGTCTTCTTGAGCGGAGGCATGTGGTTTCGGGTCATTAAAGAAAAATACATTAGAAACACTTCTATGATAGAGTGGATTAGAGGGTTCAGGAAGCCAGTTAGATGTTCTAATGTCTGGGATGGTTTTCTCGTAGCCTATAAGACCTTCTCTTCTTGGATGGCCTAGGTTCCTAGAAATGGTCATGATGTGAGGCTTGGAGAAGACCCTATTATTGGTGGTCCTCAGTCTCATATTCCTTCAAATGAGCTAATTTTATTTCTCCACTGCAGAGGTATTTTCTCTCTATACCATGTTTCTGTGGCTCCGGATAGGGTCTCTTCTTTGCGGCAGTAGTTATCTGCAGGTCAACTCGATCTCACTGGTTCTATGGGTGCTGAGTGGTCCAGTTATGTATGGGATATGAAGTTGGGGGTGTTAAGCCTGGATGATTATCCCAACAAACTTTGTTGATCATATGACTCAGCTTTGGGAAAGTTGAAAGCTAGGATTGCTTACCAATAGTGTATGAAAGTGAATTCTAATAGCCGAAAATGGTGGCTCAATATATGCAAATGGAAGTTTCCCCTGAAGGTCATCATTTGCATCCGACTGGCTCTAGACAACCATCTCCTAGGACTTCTATGAGAAATTTGACAATATTGTGTAAGGTCATTAGTTTTCCTAAATCTTTGTACTCGTTTGCTAGACCGATGTATTTTTAATTTAAAAACTCTATAGTTATACATACATACATATTAATTTTGGAAATCTATAAGATTAAAAAAATAAATTTAACTATATAGCCAACAATAAAAATTCACATGTTCATCTTTTGGATGGAAGCGAATTTGTTCAAGGATGTGTCAAGTATGCATCCATACGGGTATGAATATGTTGGATATTCTTATACATGTGGTGGCTGGAAATGCCATAAATTAACAAAGGGATACTTTAAAATGTTGTTCCATGTATTCTTGGTATGTTATGTTGTCAGCACGATGCATGTATGATAAACTATGCTAAAGTTTATCATACCATTTACGTGTTGCAGAAAGGATGGTGTGGATTTGTTTTCAGAACATAGGAACACACAACATTTTTCCTGGACTCCACATGGATGTGTGGTCATGGAAGCCTAATGCTTAGGAGGTCGCACTATGAATTCGACCCAATAATGGAAAGGCTAAGGTTCAGACACATCAGGGTCCTATTACTTGACCTTCCAATTTTTTTTGGAATGGAGAAGCTCTGAAAGCTATCAGTGACCATCTCGGCCGATTTACCCACTTGGATGAGGGGCTTTTGTAGGGTATCAAAATATGAATTGGAAGGATTCTATTTGAAACTGAAATGAACCTGGGATTCAGGGAGAAAGTGTTCATCGAATGGAGGGATCGGTCCTTCACACAATCGTTGGAATACTGGGGTATACCATTTCGATGCTCCAAATTCCATGATATTGGACACTTATGGAAACATTGTAGCTCTTTGGGATCATATACTGATCTTGGGATGTCTGATGAGGACTCTTGGGCATCGAAAGACTCGAGCATGGAGTCTCATAATCTTCAAGATTCTCGTCTCCTTTCAAGTGAGATCCCCAACTTGGTCTTATTGAAGGACAAGCCTTTCCTACGTAAGTTGAACAATCTCATCTCATTCGTTGTATCTACATTGAACGGTTCTGAAAGTGAATATGTTTGTGCCCTAGAGAAAAAATGGGATGTGGTGGGGGGGTTATCCCTATCTGGAAATTCATTTTTTTGTAGGTGGGTCACAACCCCTAAGGTATACTTGGTCTTAAATGGAGGTCTCCCGCCTGATATGTCGGCCCCTCCCTCAACATCTAAATATGTGATAGTGATGGCTTTCCCAGGTTTGAAACCTAAATTTAAGGGGGTTTCGGGTTTCAAGTGGGCTCAACCTCTAATGGTCAGATGCTGGGTATGGGAGTCCTAGACTCCCAGGTCTACATTAGGCCCATTGAAGAAGAATAACCATCTCCATCCACCACTAAGCCTTCCTTGCTCATTCCTAAAGAATCTGTTGTACCTCGGATGGAGGCTCTCTAGAATAAGCCATTGGTTATTTTCTCGGGGCTTTGTGTTGTGGGCATACCTTTACCTACTCTGGAACATCCTGGTGATGACCCAGTTCCACTAAAATTCCTGGTTGTTTCACCACCATCTCTTCCTATTTGGGGGGCCAAATTGGGGGGCTTAAAACCTTATTTTTCCCCAATTAAGACTCATAGTGTGAGGAAACCGAAGAAAGGTCTAGATCTTGAGGGGGGGGTCAATGGCTCGACTCTTACTCCTTCATCGACTTCTGTCAAATCTAGGGTGCTTAGAGGCATTAAAGCCCTTCTCAGGGTTCACAAATGATTTGCGCCTCCATCAACATCAGGGGAGTGTGGGGCCTCCTCAAAAAAGCTTTCCCTTCAAAGCATTTTGGAAAAGGAAATTCTAGATGTTTTATTTTTGCAAGAGATGATGGTCTATGCTCAAAAATCTAGTTCATTCTATCTTAATATCAAAAGTGACTAGGAGGTAGCTTCGGTGGATGCTCAGGGTTTGTCCAGGGGTCTCCTGGCAACTTGGAACACACGTAAAGTGAAGCTAAAACCCCTCTCTCTGTCTGTAGGAATCCTTTTGACATGACACTGTTAGGATTTCCTAGAGGAAATCAACATCATCAACATATATGGGACATATAATTTCAAGGTGCTAGGGTTACAGCCGAAGGCACCCTAGATCTCCTGAATTTATTAATAGTTGGCGATTTAAACTTCACATGGTCTTCCTATGAAATTTGGTGTGTGAACTCTAAAATTGATCTGTTATGTGATTACTTTGTGGACTTGATGGGCTCTGGAAATTTGGTAGAAGTGGAACCGACTTCCATGTGTCCTACATGGAGCAATGGCAGAATAGGTGTGGGATGTGTGGCCAAGTGTCTGAATATATTTCTAATTGGTGAAGCTATGTTAGACAAGTCGATGAAATATAGATCATGGGTTGATCTTGCAAGGTTTTTGGACCATCACCCAATTTTCTCAAAGCTGGAAATGTGTGGATATGGCTTAGCTATACCCTTCAAATTCAACCACGAGTGGTTAAAGGCAGATGGTTTCAAAGAATTAATCTCTCAGGTTTAGAAGGCGGATGACAGTTAGTTCTTGTCGAATCCAATGGACTTTCTCATGTAAAAGGTTGAAACACTCAAACTAGAAGTTAAAGCTTCGATTAAGGACCGTGAGGAGTCTAACAAGGCTTCTTTGATTCGTATTGAACAGGACATTGGGACACTTTGTGTGGCTGTAGACCCATTGGCGTGGAGTCAAGTTGAAAAGGATGAGCTCCTCATCCTTGAGTAGGAGAAGGCATCTATTCTTTGGATAGCCCACGAGAAGGCTCGATTAGAAAGTCGCGTGGTTTGGATCGAGGTGGGTGACTCAAGCACAAAATTTTTCCACAAATTTGCAAATCATAGGAGAAACATTAATGACATATGGGAACTGAAAACCTGTGATGGCCAATCAGTCATAGATCAAGAAGAAATTTATAAGGAAGCCCATTCACATTTTCAATCATATTACAGGGATGAAGAAGGCATTTCAATGATTGATCAATTGGAAGTTGTGAAAGAGTATCCCAGTTTCTTCGACGAATCGGTAGGTGATGAGTTGTTTTTACCTGTTCAGATGACTGAGCTCAAAGAGGTTATAATGTCATCACCTAGCTCAAAATCCCTAGGGCCTGACGGATGGACGATGGAGCTGTTCAAATATTGCTTTGACATTATGGGGCCAAACTTTCTACAGGAAGTGGAAGATTTGAGGAGTAGGGGTGTTGTTTCTAGGGCCATAAACTCAAATTTTATGGCCTTGATCCCTAAGAAGTCTACTGCAACAGTCCTGGGAGATTTATGTATCATATCTGTATGAAACTTTGTCTATAAATTTATTGCCAAGATCATCGCTAGCTATCTAAAGCCAGTGCTCTCGAAGTGTCTTTCACGGGAGCAGTTTGGTTATTTACAAGATCATCAGATTTTAGAGGCAGTGTGGGTGGCTCAAGAAGTGTTTCACAGTGCAAAAGCTAAATCGTTGGAGGTTGTGGTTTTACAACTAAATCTTAATAAAGCATATGATCGTGTCTCTTAGGGCTTCCTTGGGTTGGCGCTGGTCCAGATTGGTATTCCATTCTGAATGATGAAATGGATCATGAGCTGCATCTTGATAGTGTCATATGCGATGCTCAATAACAACAAGCCCACAAAGTTCTTTGAAGCATATCGGGGGCTTAGGAAGGGGTTCGCACTCTCTCCCCTCCTCTTCCTGTTGTTAATTGAAGGCCTCAGTAGACTTTCATTAAATTTCAAGGCTTCTGGTGAGATAATAGGTTTCAAGATTAGAAACAATTTACGCATTACTCATCTCATGTTTGTCGACGACATCATGATTGTGGGTTCGGGATATTTGGTTGAATCAGGGGTGATCGCAGAAATTACTAAGATATTTTTTGTTGTTACAATTTTTTCCATTAACTTAAAAAAATCATGTCTTCTTTTGAATGGGGCCACTTTGTTTCACAAGCCTGCGATGGAACACTTGCTACTCATGCATTCGGTCCCATTATCAGAAGGCACTAAATATTTGTGATTTTACATAAAACCAAATGGTTATCGGGCTAGAGACTGGCTCTAGCTTTTAAATAGGTTTGAAAGCATAATCAAAGTTTGGGGATGGCGATGGCTATCTATTGGGGGTCGTCTAACCTTAGCACAGCCTGTCCTGACCAATATGGTCATGTATTGGTTTTTTCTTTGCAATATTCCCAAGGTTGTTATCAATAAAATTAGGATGCCAATAATGTCATTTTTGTGGTTGGGTGATGTCTCGCAGTCCAAATGCCACTTGCTAAAATGGGAGGACTTAGCTCATCCAGTGGAGTTGGGTGGGTGGGGCCTGAAGAACTTGCACCCTTTCTCCCTTGCTTTGAGGGCTATGAGCTTATGGTTGGTCTTCTTGAGCGGAGGCATGTGGTCTCGGGTCATTAAAGAAAAATACATTAGAAACACTTCTATGATAAAGTGGATTAGAGGGTTCAGGAAGCCAGTTAGATGTTCTAATGTCTGGGATGGTTTTCTCGTAGCCTATAAGACCTTCTCTTCTTGGATGGCCTAGGTTCCTAGAAATGGTCATGATGTGAGGCTTGGAGAAGACCCTATTATTGGTGGTCCTCAGTCTCATATTCCTTCAAATGAGCTAATTTTATT
The DNA here is from genome assembly GCA_001517045.1 of Pseudotsuga menziesii. NCBI lineage: Eukaryota > Viridiplantae > Streptophyta > Pinopsida > Pinales > Pinaceae > Pseudotsuga > Pseudotsuga menziesii. Next base: position 553,407 of record LPNX010305488.1, read on the forward strand.
TCTCCACTGCAGAGGTATTTTCTCTCTATACCATGTTTCTGTGGCTCCGGACAGGGTCTCTTCTTTGCGGCAGTAGTTATCTGCAGGTCAACTCGATCTCACTGGTTCTATGGGTGCTGAGTGGTCCAGTTATGTATGGGATATGAAGTTGGGGGTGTTAAGCCTGAATGATTATCCCAACAAACTTTGTTGATCATATGACTCAGCTTTGGGAAAGTTGAAAGCTAGGATTGCTTACCAATAGTGTATGAAAGTGAATTCTAATAGCCGAAAATGGTGGCTCAATATATGGAAATGGAAGTTTCCCCTGAAGGTCATCATTTGCATCCGACTGGCTCTAGACAACCATCTCCTAACGTGGGACAATTTGATGAGGTGGGGGTGGATTGGCCCTGGTGTTTTCCTTTTGTGTGGTGGTTCAAATGAAGTTATTTATCACATCTTTGTTTCATGTTTTTTTTCCTGTCGGTTTGGAAAAATTTGGTTGCCATGATCAATGTCACTTCATCATGGAGCGGTGATACTTTGTCTTCCTACATTTGGCACTAGTGGAAAAAATATCCAGACTTATGTTCTTTGTCTTGCTTCACCATCTGGAGCATGTGGAGATGCAACAAGCTCATCTTTGAGGATGTGACGCCAAGGCCCTAGGACATTGTTGTTAGGTCCTTGAAATAATTTTCAGAATCTGGGGGATTTTCCTTGCTTGGGATCGTCCAAGCTTGGCCCCTAGGGTGCCAAAATTCTTGTCTCCAGACCACGATCTGGTGGGTTTCTTCGACGGAGCGTCACATGACTTTGCCCATTTGTGTGGTGCTAGGGCTATCTTGAGGCTGGAGGATCATATCCTCTATAAGGTGTGGATGAACTATGGTTCCGGATCCAACACCAGAGGTAAACTTCTCTCACTTTGGATCCTTCTTCGTTTCAGCTCCTTCCTTGGTCTGGATGGCATTCACATTTTTGGGGAGGTCATTATCGACTGGGCTTTGGGCTCCAGCCACATCCATCTCTTGCGCTTGTCTTCGTGGCTGAGCCGGGTGAGAAGGTTGATCAACAGCTTTCACTTGAATGACTTCTCACACATCTTCATAGAACATAACTCTATGGTTGATTGTCTTCCGAAGCATGCGTTGGTTGTTGCTCCAGGTTTCATTTTCTATGAGCGGTGGTCACCGAATATTCTTTTGGGCAAGTGGGATAGTCTTCTGGCCTTTCGCTGAGGCTGTCCTTGGCTCCTTCGCTTGCTTGGATTGCCTATTGTTTTGGTCTATCTTTGGCTCTTTCGTGGACAATGTGTCTGTTCTCTTTTCTACTCAGACCATCTTTGTCTCACGGTGGTCATGTATGTCTCTAACTTATCGAATCGAATATTCTTTAATAGAATATTGACTTTTTTTTGTTGAAAAAAACTATGCGAAAGTTTACTTTGAAATCTAAAATTACTTGATGATGCTTTATATCATCATCATGGGTTTCTTGGAAATATATGCATTAATGCGATTAAACATATATAAGTACGGTAAATTCATGACGCATTACACATATGTAATTCTAAAATATTGTGAATAAACTATGTTATGCGTAGAGTTTATATATATATAAAAGAGTTATAGTGTGTATATATATATAAAAAAACAATTGATTAGAGTTATATATATAGATAGGTAGATTCCAGTGGGTATTGATTCTATTTTAGGAATGGAGGAAACTATATGTTTTCTTGATATATTAGGGAATATCTTGCAAAGATGAGTTTTACTACCTTGGCCTATATTAAATGACCTCTTTGGCATTATGACAACGATTCATACTGGTTGACTCCACAAGATCTTGGGTTGGGAAGTTGTTGGGTGGAGTGGAATTCTTTCATTTTTTGTCTTAATTCCATATGATGGAAACTAAAAAATTGTAAGGATAAACTTATATGGTCTCCAAACTTGGAAACATGTACTATTTTTACTATGTTAACATATAATGTGATTGCTCATGAACATACATATATTGCTCCAAAATGGTCATAGAAAAAGATTTGGAGCTGGCACATCCCTCTAAAACTGAAGTGGTTTCTTTGGATTGCTCTTGAAAATTATTTTAAGACATGGGACAATATTTTATTTAGAGGTTGGATCTATCTAAACTATTGTTTCTTTCTAAAGGTATGGAATCCATATCATCTATTTGTTTAGTGTCGGTTTTCTGCTCAAATTTGGAAGAATGTTTGTGTTGTGTTGAATATTGATCAGATTTGGGGAAGGATCTCCTTTGAACAAAATTTTCATCACTGGTTTTTTAACTGTTCAAATCACAACACTTTACCAGTATTCATTTCTTGGGGAATCTAGAATTCAAGAAATGCACATATCTTTGAGGACATGAATTTAGCTTTGGAATACATTTGTATTAAAACCTTAACATGTATAAAGACTATCAGTTAGTTCAAAGTAATAATCCAAAGATAAGAATGATCTCTTATATCACCTTTTCCCATAATTCTTTGGTTTTTTTTACAGTGCCGCTCAAGATGGGCTTTGTGCAATGGGAGTTCTTCTCTCACTTAATGAAGTCCATCATGTTTTCAAATTGAAGTTGAACTGTGGGTGTGACCTTAACACCAAGGATGAATTACTTGCATTGTGGTGTTTATGTAAGGTGTCTTTATCTTTTGTCGTGGATTCTATTAAGATATATGGAGATTCTCTAATAATAATAAATTGGAAAAAGAATCAAGGGAATTTGCAGGTTCTTTCTTTAACAAATTGTTGTTGGAGAACAAAAATCTCATTTCAGTTTTTTATAGTCTTGAGATAAGCCATATTTATTGAGAGAATAACAAGGAATAAGATATGCTATCAAAAGAAGTCATGTGTACTGTTGAAGAAATTCTATTTTGGGAAAAATATATTGAGAATCATCTGGAAAACAATGGATTTTGGAATATATTTTGGTCTTGGCTGGAGCATATTTGATCTTTTTATTTATTTATTGATGGAATGTGTTTGTAAGTAACTTCGTAGAAGGAAGGGTTGTAGTTAGGACTTTATGATACTTTTGCTTGATAGTATGGATGATAGTTTTGTGAAATTATAGACCATCTTGGGATGTATGGTATTCAACAAGTTAAGTTGATCTCGGGTTGTACTTTTTTTATTAATTTTGAATAGAAAAAGAATGTTTTATATATATATATATATATATAGAGAGAGAGAGAGAGAGAGAGAGAGAGAGAGAGAGATTGTTGTATATAAGAATTTTAGATATTACACCAGCTTAGATCGAGCTTTACCCAGCTCTATCATGCGTCGACACGGATCAACTATTTCGTTTCTCATATGCATACTTGATATAGAAAGTTAAATTATATGCATTCGCATACCTGAGACAAATCTGTAATTGCTCTCAGCCTTATTCCGAAGGTCTAGCTTGTACGTATTGTTTTGAAGTGTGTATAGGTGTTTTGATTTACTTACAAATATATATATATATATATATATATACACCTAAGATTATTAATTATTAAGCCGACTTGTATATATATATATATATATAGATATATAAGCCGACTTTTTTATGTGACACGTGTCATCTCCACGTTGAGCACGGAATTACACTTCTACCTCATACCGGGCTGTAGAATGCACCTCTCGGCGCAATAATCTACTACAGTATTATTAAGCATATGAATACAAGGTGGTTGCATATGGTTGCATAAGACCATTGCAAATGATTAAATCTTAAAAATTATAAAATTTGATTAACTCAATATCAAACAAATTCTCAACCAAAGTTTTAAAAGTGTCTTTCATATCTTTTAAATTTAAGACAAAATCTCAAAACAATTTTAAAATAAACATTATCATATTAAAAAATATATTAATAAAAAAACAAATAAAAATAAAAATATAATTAGAAATATAATAACAATAATAAAACTTATATTAAACCTTAGAAATATAATAACAATAATAAAGTGATAAAATAAGACTTATAATAAACATATGTTCATTACTAAAATTGTATTGATTACATTGAATTTAAAGTTAGAGTTGTATTGATTACATAAGGTTCATTGCTAAGATTGTATTGACTATATCGAAGAATGATATTGATTACATTGAATTTAAAATTCATTACTAAAATTGTATTGACTACATGAGATTTATTGTTAAAATTGTGTTGATTATACTTGAGCATGATATTTATTACATTGAATTTAGATTATGCTAAAATTGAACTGATTATAATGAAAAATGATGTAAATTAAAACCAATGTATATGAAAATTTACCGAGATAATATTTAATAAATTGTAAATAAAATTATAAACTTTTAATATGTGTTTGTGAAAATATAAGAATTTGTAAATAATATATATAATATTAAAAATATTAGAGATATTTATTTAATAAAAAAAACTTTTAATATTTATAGTTCTAATTATATTTTAATATAAAAAATAAATGAAAAAGAAATAAAAATCAAATTTTACATTTTATATGATTGATAACTAAAATTGTTAATAATTTTTGTTAGCTCATTTGCTTAAAGTGTGGGTCTTGTTTCTATTGTTTGTATGGTGACCTAGGTTCAATTCTCCACAAGGGTGAGTTCGCTGGGAGGAGACACCCAAAATAAAAGCTATTGAGAGTTGGTGGGAGGAGACACCCAAAATAAAAGCAATTGAGGATTGGTGTAGCCTTGGGATTCACAGTGATTTTGATAGCCTAGACATCCCTAAGTTATGGTTTCTTAAACCAAAGGCCATTCCCACAAGTCAAAAAAATCCCAAACAAAAAAAAATTGATAACTAAAATAAATTTTAATAGAAGATTTAAATTGAATATTTAAAAAATTCAAATATTACCATATTTAAAATTTTAATCAAATTTTATATTTAAAATAAATTTCTTAATAATATAAAATTTAAATTAGTTTCAAATTTTTATAAATCTTTATTATTCAAATAAATAAAAAATATTAAATTTACAAAATTTACAATACCTTCATTTATGTTACCAAAGTTTCTCAAATTTACTTAAATTTACAAAATATAAATTTTCAATCTAATTTTTCAATATATATATAAAGTTGAGTGTGGCCTAGACCAACCATAAGAAATATTAAAAATACTAACACTGAAACTAGGAGAGATGTATAACTCCTTCATCTTAGAGTTGACAAGTGTCTTTTATAAAAAATAATAAAATATTATTAAAAATAACTTATAAGCTTAAAATAAATTTAAATTATTAGAATTGCATATATATAAAAGAAAAACATAAATTAGATAAATTAAAATCATAAAGTTTGCACTTTGAAAGATTTAATCCTTCAATTTGTTTAGTAAATCTCTTTTATATAAACAAGAAACTTCTTCTGTATAAAAAATAAAAATAAAAATTATTAATTTAAGAAAAAATAAACTATATCTAAAATTTAATTAATTTAAATATATATATATATATCGAATAATACCGTTGTATGCTCAAAAGTCATGAAGAATATTTTCTATTAAAATCCAAACAAATAATATGTGCAGAGAAGAACATTAAGTAGAATGACATGAACTCTTTTTATTTTCGAGGAATATTGATAATAACTGCAATACGAACCAGAGGGAAGAAACTACATATGCAAATGTGTCATGATCCTTAAAGCGACTGTCCAGAAAAAAGAAGAAAACTATACTTAGAAATTTTGTTGCGCTGCACATGCAGAGTGAACTAAAATAGGTAAGCTTAAATAAACTCTCCTCATTTGGAAATTTTGACTACAGAGAAACTGCCATTGTCGCCGTCCATACAAATCTTCAGCTCCACGTATTCTTGAAGGTCGTCGACGCTGATGTATTGCTGTTTGGCTGCCATGGGTGACATTAAATATTTAGCAGCATGAGTGGGGCTGTGTATCCACACATATGGCTCACTATCACTATTCTCATTGTAGAAGTTGCTCCCGCCATGGGTAGAGTAGCTGCCGTATATCTTGCTTCGCCTCAGCATTTTACTGCATCCGGGTTTGAGTGTATAGGCCTTAATGAGAATCGATCCTGCCCTAATCTGTAAATCAACAGGCCGGTCCGTTAGGTTTCTCACAGTTGTTTTGAATTTGGCACATCTCTTCCTCGTTATCGAAAACAAGAAGAATAAACACATTATTTCTCTCTCGCCTTCCCCTCTCTTCAGAGCAACAGGAACGGCAGCCTGCCTCTTCATGAGCCACCACTAATTTATGTACTCAAAAGCACAGATGACAGTAATATTTAGTGGACTAGAAGCAGCAGCCCTTCATTGATGTGATGACAGTGTAACCAGGCTTCTAGAAGAAGAAGAAAATAACTCGTATTGTCACTGTGTCAGGAGTAATAGTGGACAACTTGCCAGTGGCCAACGCGGACCACTGACTTGGCTTGCAGGCGAAGATTTCTTTTCAGATATCGAGGAAAATGCCGATACCCGATTGGTGGATTACTTTCATTTATTTCTTAATGTGCCAGGTATGTAGGTATGTATGATGGGTTAGGGAATCCTTATTTAGTGGACAGATTTTTCCTCTGGATGTAAGCTTGTCAAATGGTACCGTTGGATCTCTCATTCACGGTACCCATTTGGCAAGGGAGCTTTGCTCCCAAGCTCCCTTGCCGAGAGACTGTCCAGTATACAAGGCCCTTCATGTTTGCAACACTTATCTTGGAAAGTTAAGAAACAAAAGAATATGTGAAACTCTAAAATTGATCTTATAACAGCTGGATAAGAGGTTTGTTTGCCTACAGAGAGTTTTCAGTTAACATATACATCTCTTCAAAAGTCTCCCATGAGGTTTATCCTTATCCTTCATTGAACTATGATAAAATTATTGTTTTTTTAATTTAAGGAGAGGTAAGTGTGGGGTTAGGTACAAATTCAAAGAGTGAACTTTTGAGGTTATGGATGATATTTTTATTTTCCAATCACTTTAAATTAGATGGCATTCAGATTTTTTGGAGATTCAAAAGTTTTTATCCATTGTGTTTTAATGTTTACAGTGTTGGTAATAACTCCCAATTGATCGTATTACATAGCCAAATGCAAATATTTATACAATTTACAAGACGGTTGAGTTTCACCTCCCGCCTAGCCTTTTCGGCTTCCTACATCAGTTTTATTTATTTATTTACAAAGTATATAATCCCTACGGATTATATTCTAACAATCCCCCTCTTAATCCGAAGGGGTGTTCGTAAGTCCGAGCATGTTTCTGAATCTTTCAAACTTTTCTCGTCCAAGCGCTTTGGTGAAGATGTCTGCAACTTGATCATTTGTGGAATAATGTCGAAGATGGATTGTCTTGGCCTCTACATGATGTCGAATCAAATGATACTTTGTGTTGATGTGTTTGGTTCGATCATGGAATCTAGGATTCTTAGCCAGCTTGATTGCATAAGTATTGTCGACCAACAATGGAGTGGAGTTCTCTTGTTTTTCTTGCAAATCTTCAAGTATCTTCCTGAGCCATACTATTTCTTTCGTTACTTCAGCTGCAGCCACATATTCTTCTTCTGTTGTTGAATCTGCTGGAACTGACTGTTTGCATGATCTCCATGAAACAACTGTTGATCCAAGACTCATAGTGTATCCAGAAGTTGATACTCCTGTCTCCTTATCGCCATCAAAGTCCGAGTCTGAGTACCCAATAAGTTTGAAGTCATCCACT
>LPNX010305488.1:562727-584429 GCA_001517045.1 Pseudotsuga menziesii
GTACATTCATGAGTAGTCATCAACAAATGTCATAAAATACTTATTCCCATTTGCTGAAGGAGTTGGCATTGGGCCACGCAAATCAGAATGTACTAACTCTAATTTCCTACTTGCTCTGAAATTAGATTCATGGAATGGCAGCTTACTATGTTTCCCTAATATACATGCATCACATTTATTCTCCTCTTTGGGAATGGTGGGCAGACCAAATACACCATTCTTTCTCAACAAACGAAGACTGTTATAATTTAGATGACCAAATCTTGCATGCCACAATGAACTAGATGACATATTACCTTCTCCATACTGAGAGAGGTAGGCATAGTTCTGAAATATTGCGGATGAACCCTTGAGCTTTAGCAGCTTTCCATCTTCGTATCCAGTCATGATGACTTGGTTGTCAGAGGACTTTCTTATTTCAACGATTCCATCAAACATGTGGATGGAATGGCCTTGCTGTCGAATCTCCACCAAGGACAGCAAGCTTCTCTGCAACTCTGGAAGATAGAGAACGTTCTTCAACAAGAAGTCAGGGAATCCAGGCATCTTTAGTCGAATGGTGCCCATTCCCTTTGGTTTAATACTTGACTTATCTGCAAAGTAGACTATGCCATCTATTGCTTCATTCAGTTCTTCAAAACAGTCTTTTCTAAATGTCATGTGTGATGTTGCACCAGTATCAAGCAGCCAACAATCTTTATAAGATGAAAGAGAAGTCATTTCATTAAATCCAAGATTACAATGTGCAACAATACAAGAATCAGAAGATTTACTAGCATCTTGGTCATCTTTCTTTTGGTTATGCTTGTCTTTGATGGATTCCCATGAAGCCCAACACTGATCTGATGTGTGCCCAGTCTTTCCGCAACGCTTGCACTGCAAATCTGATCTTTTGCTTCTGCCCCCTCTACCTCTGAAATTTCTTCTTCCTCGTCCTCTTTTGCTGCAATCTCCCTTGGAAGGGTCTTTGGATTGGTCTTTTCCAGCTAGGGCAGCACCAATACTAGATGCCAAAGAGTGCATCTTTACAACCATTAGTGTAATTCATAATAATAAACTTGTTATGACAAAGAGAAATAGAAAAAAAACCAATAACCTTGCAGGTCTACAGTCTCTGCCAAGGTGATTTACAATCTCAACTTCGGGTTTTAAAGTGATACAATGACAGTATCGTAGCTTCAATTTGCAGCAATACAGGGAGAAGAAATTCAGTACAGGGTCTTCCAAAAGGCAGCAATGCAAATGGTGAAACTAGCAAAAAGGACAACAACTTTCAATATATACTCAGCTCCAAAACTGTAGCATATATTATTGGAATATAAATCCAAAACTCACGCAGCATATATTATTTCAAGATACTCAGCTCCACAACTCAGTGATATCAATCACCAGAGGAATTAGGGCACAAATTAGGGTTTTTGTGCACTTCCAATGGTCATAGGCAATACATAAAAATTATGCAGCTCTTCAATGCAGCATGTAAACTCATTATATGCAGCATATAAACTCAATATATACCTCAAATTATAAAGCTGGTCTCACTTTCTTATAACACTCCCGCATAAAACTAGGTCAAATTATATAGCAGCTGTCTGATATTCACACAATATTCACATGAAAACTCAGCACACGGGCTCATACAATAGATTTATTCCCCACCCAGGCTCATAATATCTCCAACGCAGCCTTCAGTTCATTCCTCACAGTCCACACAGTCTCTTCACTCTGTTTCTTCAGCGCATTCCCACGCAGTCTCTTCAGTTCATTCCTCACCAGTCAAACTTTGCAGCTCATATATGGTGGAATTACAAGCAGGCTATTTTCACAAAGGAGAATACAATTTTTCAATGCAATGTCCGTCTTCAACCTCCAACGCAGGCAGTCTTTACAATACCACTGATAGGTATTTCTGATATATCAGTCAAGCATCAATTATTATATATTAGTGCATATATGCACAACGTAGTCTTCACTAATAATAACCTCCACGCTGGTCTTCACTATCAATGCAATCTCTCTATCATGAGATCATGGTTCCAACACAGCCTTCACGCAGGCAGACGCACCAGGATTCAGTCTTCAGTCTACACGCAGGTACTCAGTATTCACGCCAGGCAGCTTCACAGGTTCAGTCTTTAATACACATTCAACTCAGAGCTTCACCATTCACGCAGCATACAATATCCTGACTCAGTCGCAGCAATAATTCAGTCTCCAGGTCGCAGCAATATATCACCCAAACAATAATTCTTATGCTCCAGGTCGCAGCAATATATCAGTCTACAAATCGCAGCAATAATTCAGTCAAACAATACCATCTCTTCTCCACGCAGCCTCAGGATAGTCACGACTATCATTGTAGCATACAACTCAGTCTTCAATGGGTTTTCAGTAGTCTGCGTGTACAAGTATCAGTGCGTTGTATCCTCTGAAGATGATGAGGACAAAGGAGAAGAAACGTTTGGAGGTAATGGCCACTTTGGAAGAGATCCACGCTGGTCTTCACTCAGCAGTCTCCAACGCGAATGAGGGCAGTCTTCAGCAGTTTCCAATTAATTGTTCAATTCTCAATTCATAAATTAGGGTTTCACTTGGAGGAGAAACGCATGCCTCGAGGGCAGACTCCAACACAAAAAATTAGGGTTTAGGTATAACACAGAATTTTTACACCCATGCTATAAGAAAAAAACGTAGAAAAAAACGCAGACATAATACACATACAAAACGTGTCCGGATTAGGGTTTCGCAGCACACAAACTCAATCATGAAGGAATTGTAATGCAGACAATGCATGCGACTCGACTAGCAGACTGAAGGAGTAGTCTGGCAATGGACTGGAAAGCATAATGCCAGGAATGGGCAGACTGGAAATAGGCAGGAGTTATGGCAGGAAGGAAGCCAAGCTCTAATACCACTTGTTGGTAATAACTCCCGATTGATCGTATTACATAGCCAAATGCAAATATTTATACAATTTACAAGACGGTTGAGTTTCACCTCCCGCCCAGCCTTTTCGGCTTCCTACATCAGTTTTATTTATTTATTTACAAAGTATATAATCCCTACGGATTATATTCTAACATACAGAAAGCACAACCAACTAGTCGATTCATTGTCTAAAATTGCTTTATAAGTGGAGAAATGTTATATTTTCAGTGAATCTAGAATCACATATATTAATAATAAAAATTGTATAATCTAGATGTTAAGGGGTATTTGGGCCTACTCAATCATTCAAAAGAAGTAAATTTGATGAATCTGAGGAGGATGATGAAGTGAATTTGATGAATCTGAATCATCGACTGAAACAAATCACTTGGAAGTAAAGACAACCGAATTACTACTGCTCTCTAAACGCTTTCATGAAAAGACCCGCTGGAAAGAAAGGAGAGTCTTTCTACCACTATACCTGTGTTGAATGGATCTTGGAGAGGAGGAAGAGTGAAACATTTTGGATTATTTGGTAACTGGGATACTGAGCAATGGATTTATTAATGCACTGCGAGGTAACAGTATGAGGTTCCAACGTAATCCATTTGAATTATATAAAAATATATTTGGTGCCTATTCTCTTATGAACAGTTGATTGCAATTCCATCATGTTTAAGTGAAATGTGTTACAGATATGTTGAGTTTAGTTTACTGTAGAGCCACACAATATGTGTAGGAATGGGATCCTTTGTTTATCGTTTTTCTTGATTTCAGAGAATTAAAAAAAGGTATGATTTTATGAAATCCCAACTGTGTTAGATTGTATATTCAATTACAATAAAATGTTAAAGTATTATAATTTTGGAAGATATTTTAGATATGTTAAAGTATTGTAATTTTGGAAGATATTCTAGATATATTGATTGTATTCTTTTTTAGTGTCATTAAAAGAATCAATGTAAACCTTAGGAGGTCAAGTTAACTGAAGAATATAAATAGGGAGGCCCTTGTACTCACTCACTCAAGTTGGTTTGCAAGAGATAGAAGAACTAGTGCCTCAAAAAGAAGTTAGAAGCAGTTGTGTGGGTTTTACACTACTCTGGTTGAGATCTATACTCATGAAATTTTGTGTGGTTTTCTCCCTTGTGGTTTCCTCGAGGAAAATATTTTTGTTCTTGTGGTCTTATGTTTCTATGCTTGTTGTTCTTTTAGTGATCTTCTAGTGACAATTTGTTTTAACATGTCATCTAAGAAAATTAATAAAACTTATCATGGTATTAGAGCCACCTTGAAAAGAAACACTGCATAGATAGGGGTTGTTACTCCGAACAAATCCATCAACAGATCAACCAAAAAAGAGGGCTCCCCTCAACTCGCCCCTGTAGAGCGCATCATTCTGTGAAGACAGATCCAAATTCCAAGAAGTTTCAGTTTTGGACAAGTTACTATTGTCGTGATAAACTAGGGCTTCAGTTTTCTTGAGACTCCGTCATCAATCTCAGAAAAGAAAGATACAGTCTACCTCGCCCTAGGGAGGTGCATCTTCTCTACCTTTCAATCTTACCAGGGTTTCCTACCGAGAAAATACGGTTTTTGCATCAAACCCTAGGTCATCCAAAAGGAGGTCAACCAGAAGTTGTTTTCTTCAAGTAAGTACTATTCTTCCTTGTTCCATTTGAAGTTCTCATTCTATTAAAGATGACAAAGAATACCAAGCTAGATGAAAAGCTTGAAGATGCTAAAAAATTCAGAGCATGGAAGTATAGGATCATGCTCATCCTACAAGAAAATAATCTAGATAAGTTTGTAAAGGAGGAAGTGAAAGAACCATAAGAAGAGTAATGACCAAGCATAATAAGGATATGTTCATAGAAAAAAGGATCATAGCTAAGTCTGTTAAGGATAACTTGATTTCTCAAGTATCCTCAAGGGAAACTCCAAAACAAATGTTTGATGCTCTGACATCAATAGAAAGATGACTTTGAGGAATCACCTCAAAAGTGTAAGAGCTCAAAAATCAGAGACCATGCAGTCTTACTTTTCAAGAGTAGCTCAAATCAAGGATCAGTTAGAAGCCATTGATGATACAGTTAGAGAAGCAAAAATTGTGATGACCACCTTAAATGCTCTTCCAAGAGATTGGGAAGCTTTTATCTAAGGAATCTGTTCAAGAAGAAAACTAACCAAATTCCAGATGTTGTGGGAAGAATGTGTCCATGAAGAAGAAAGGATAACAACTAGAGAAGAAAAGCTAAATGACAATGAGGATTAAACCTTGACAACTCATACCAAAGGCAAGTACAAAAGGAAGAGTAATGACCATCCTCATAAGACTCAAGGGTTCAAGAATTCTAAGAAATACTTCTCAAATTATGAATGCTTCACTTGTCACAAGTTGGGACACATTGCCATCAATTGTAACATGAAAGAAAAAGGAGTAAAAAAGACGAAAATATTTCAAGCTCATGCTGTTGAAGTTAGTGATCAAGAAGTTGAAGAATAAGCAAAGAAGGATGAAGACTCCAATGAAGAATATGTATTGATCTCTACTCTAACAGGACCAATCTCACCAGGAAATGACACCTAGATAGTGGACAGTGGTGCCTCCAAGCACATTAAAGGTTGCAAGGACTCACTCTCATGCCTTGTACAAAAGGAATCTCCACACAAAGTAATGCTTGGATATGATTCCCAATATCCAATGAAATGAATGGGAGAAGCATCCTATAAGTTGGAATCTAGAAAGTCCATGAAGATGAAAGATGTCCTATATATTTCAGCCTTAGATAAGAAAAGATTCACACTTTCCTTTGTAGATGAAAGAGTCCTCATGTGGAAAAAATAAAAAACCATAGATGATACAGTAGAAATTGGAATTGAAGAAGGAGGACTCTACAAATTGAAGGGACATGCAGATTCAACATTAGCAACCAGTACCATAAACCCATGTGAATCACGGAACAGAAGGCTTGCTCATATTCACTACAAAGCTCTACCAATTGTAAGCAAGGTTGTGACTGGTCTACCAAAAATTAATATAGAACATGAAGGAGTGTGCAAAGGATGTGCATAATGAAAGAATATTAAGAATCCGTATCCAAAAAGTGATAGTAAAGAAAAATGGGTCTTATATATTATCCACTCAGATATATGCAAGCTAATGAAAACCACTTCATTAAGTGGGTATGTTTACTATGCCTCTTTTATTGATGACTACTCTCGCAAGACTTGGATATACTTCTTGAAAAAGAAGGATGAAGTGTTTCAAAGGTTTAAGGAATTTAAGGCCATGGTAGAAAACCTCTCTGAAAAGTAAATAAAGATATTGAGGTCAGATAATGAAGGAGAGTTCACATCAAATGAATTCAATGATTACTGCAAGGAATTTGGGATTAAGAGGGAGCTCACCATTCCCTATAATCCACAGCAAAATAGTGTGGAAAAAAGAAAGAATAGATCTTCATGGAAGTTGTGAAAGCTATGATACATGATCAAGATCTAGGTATGTACCTGTGGGAAGAAGCATCCAGAACAATAGTATATGTATGGAATAGAATCTCCCATAGTGCCCTTGGGAAGAAAACTCTAAAAGAAATGTTTTCTAGAGAAAGCCTTTCTAAATCGATTAATAGAAGAAGAAATTTATATCGAAAAACCACAAGGTTTCGAGACTAGCGATCGAGAAGCTTATGTATATAAACTCAAGAAAGAATTGTATGGACTGAAGCAAGTACCCAAAGCATGGTATGGGAGAATCGATGGATTCTTGATGAGTTCAGGATTTACTAAGAGTAAAGCAGATTCTAACCTCTACCATAAGATTGAGGGTTATGGACTTATGATACTACTACTATATGTGGATGATCTATTCTTGACATGAGAAGATAATCCCATCAACGAATGTAAGAATACACTCGTTGCATAATTTGAGATGAAAGACCTTGGAATGATGCACTACTTTCTAGGTCTTGAAGTATGGAAATATCTAGATGAGATTTTCCTTAACCAAGGAAAATATACAGTAGAAATCCTAAAAATATTTGGAAGGATATATTGCAAGTCCATGACTACTCCGATGACAACAAATTTGAAACTATTGAATGATGATACTTCAGAAGTTGTAGATGCCACCTTGTACATGCATATTATGGGTTCATTGATGTACTTAACCAATACAAGACCAAACATATGTTTTGATGTAAGCACACTAAGTTAGTATATGGTGAATCCCAAACATATTCAACTGATAGGAGAAAAACATGTGATGAGGTATCTAAGGGGAACTTTAGATTATGGGCTTAGATATGCATGTCAAATGGTGAGATTATATTATATGGGTTCACAGACTCAGATTGGGAAGGAAGCGACAAAGATAGAAAGAGAACTTTAGGATGTTGTTTTATTTTGGGATCAGGCATGATCTCGTGGTTCAGTAGAAAGCATACCATTATTGTACTTAGCACGACAGAAGTTGAATACAATGCATCATGTTTAGCCTGTAGTTGTTAGATTTTTATCATTCAAGCTAGCATTATGATCTTAGGATATTTAACTGAGAGAATAAAATGCACAGTAATAAAAACACAAGAGACAAGAGACACAAAGTATTTTACTCAGGGAAACCATAAAGGAGAAAACCTTGCAACTTCCTCAGAGATAGAATCAGCACCAAGAGTAAAACCTGAAAACATAAAGATGATCTCCGGACAGCAGTAGTCTCTCTCTCTGATCCCAATGTCTTCTCTCTCACTCATGCGCCTCAATGAGTGAGTGTGTGTGTGATAAATAGAGAGGCTCACTCTCTATTTATATTCTTTCGTTCACTTGAAACCCACTCCAACATGTCCATCTCGCTTAACAAGTACTTACTAGAGCCGACATCTTTAGGAGTGTCTAATAACCCTAGTGCCCCACAACTTGTGGGGAATTTGCCTCCTCCGACCAAAAAGGAGGGTTATCCTTAACACAACGGTGGGGACTATTTCCCCAACTTATAATGACTCACCTAGGGTTGACTTCTCTAGGACAGTCTAATAACCCTAGGGCCCCACAACTATGGGGACTTTAACCCTTGACCAATAGGAGGGTTACCCACAATGACTTGACATGACTTGTTTACATTATAGAAACTTCCCGGAATAAACATCAGGGTATGACATGACTCAAATACATTACAAACACATCCCACAATAAACATCAGGGTACAATACATAATATATACGGATGAATACATTCCGAAGTTACAATTACATCGACACTCCCTCTTAACTAGGAAGGTATTCTCTCGACACAATTTATCAGCACAAGTCTTCTTCTCTATATCATCTAGATCATCATTGAGTTCTTTTCATCTTCATCTTCAAGTCATCTTCATCTGGATCTGGATCATCATCATTGAATCTAGATCATCATTGGATCTGGATCATCACTGGATCTGGATCATCATCACTGGATCTGGATCATCACTAGATATGGATCATCATCACTAAATCTGGATCATCACTGGATCTGGATCAGCATCACTGGATCTAGATCATCACTGGATCTGGATCATCATCACTGGATCTAGATCATCACTTGATCTGGATCATCATCACTGAATCTATATCATCACTCGATCTGGATCATCACTGTTGGATCATCATCACGGGTGCTATCTCATGATTCTTCTTGTCATAGGAAGCTCTATAGAGCCAACCCTTTTTCATGCTGGTTGTAGGCCTAGCCTCCATGTAGGTCTTCTTTAGTGCTTATATCTGACCCTAAGTCAGAATGGCCCACCCAACACTTACATTTGATCATGTAGGAACCAATCCTATAGTCATATCAGAAAGGCACGCCCAACACTCACATCTGACCATGTAGGAACACCTCCCACAACCCTATCAGAAAGGCCCAGCACTCACATCCGTCAACTAATGTCGGAAAGGCTCAGCACTTACACTTGGCCATGCAAGGAACCAATCCTCCATGCCGAAAGGCTCTGCACTTACATCTAACAACCAATGTTAGAAAGGATCAACACTTATATTCGACCATGCAAGGAACCAATCCTTCATACCGAAAGGGCTCTGCACTTACATCTGACAACCAACAACAAAAGGGCTCTACACTTACATCTGGTCATGTAGGAGCCAATCCTACACTCACATCAGAATGGCTCTTAGTTCCAGACCGATCTTTCTTGGTAACTGACCAGGTGCCTCCATTCCAAGAATAGCAACAGCCCTTATATCTAATCAAGTGGGAACCAATCCCTCAATCACATCAGAATGGACATGCGCTCACATCTGATCATGTAAGACTACATCTTACAGTCGTATCAGAAAGGCCCTCAGTCCTAGACTGAGTATTCCTACTAACTGACTAGGCACCTCCATTCCAATAATGGAAACAACCCTTATATTTGATCATGTACGAATCAATCCTATAGTCATATCAGAATGGCTCAGCACTCATATCTGGCATGGAAGGAACCAATCCTCTCACCATGATAGAATGGCTCAACCCTTACATCTGAACATGGAAGGAAGCAAACCTCTCACCATGTCAGAATGGATCTAGGTCTCATCATTTCCCCTTGGAATGAACCTCGATCTGGAGAACACCAAGATTCTCCCTGAAGTACTCGAACTTCACCCTAGCCAATGGCTTTGTCAACACATCTGCTATCTGTTCGTCCATCGCAACATACTGAAGCTTCACTACTCCTCTCTGCACCATATACCTGATATAATGATACTTGATCTCGATATGATTTGACTTGTCATGGAACACTGAGTTCTTCGACAAATTCACACAACTCTGGTTGTCGCAATGTATACAAGTAGCATCCATCTGGAGATCAAATAAATCAGATAGTAGCTTCCTCAGCCATACTGCCTCACAACTAGCTGAACAAGTTGCAACCTACTCTACTTTAGCTATACTCAGTGCCACACAGGATTGCTTCCTGCTAAACCAAGAGATCACACCTGATCCCATACTGAAGCAACAACCTGAAGTGCTCTTCCTATCGATGGCACTGCCTGCCCATTTTGAATCAACATAACCCTCTAAGTTTATCTTCTAACTCACCTCATACTTGAGCCCATAATCAACTGTACCCTTTAGGTACCTCAGAATATGGTTTGCAGAAATCAAGTGAACATGTCTCAGATCTATAAGGAACTGGCTCAAGGTGCTCACAGCAAAGCAAATGTCTGGTCTCGTGTTCTCCAGGTACATCAAGGACCCAATCATCTGACGATACATCGTAGCATCAACTACCTCTAATAAAGCATCACTTTAATAGCTTCATGTTTGATGCCATAGGTGTGGTCATGACCTTGCAGTCCATCATCTTGGACCTCTTCAGGATCTCTACTACATACTTCCCTTGTTCGAGGAAGATTCCATCCACATTCTTCCACACCTCCATGCCTAGAAAATAGTGCATTGACACATGACAGGAGTATCACTGGTCTTCTGCCTTCAACCTTGAAGCAAAGAGGTTTCATTCTAGATAAGTAGCAATGGAGAGTTGTATAGCACCATGAGCTGCTTACCCATCACATGCATATTAATAGTATACTATCATTAATACAAACATTCTATCATGCATAATTCATCAACTGAATATAAAAAAATGCATAAAAAAATAATATCATGAAATGACAATTGAATACTTATCTTTATTTGTTTCGTGGGTGGAATCCTTCTTGAGCCTTCAACTTCATCATCTTCTTCATTCATAATATCTTCGTTTCTTATCCAAATGCTAAGATGGATAAGAGGTGCTTCAAGAGTTGAGATCTTCATATTCCTTATTGGTTGAGGGATCTTCTTTGGATGGTGAGCGCTTGATCTTTAGTTGCTCCCATCTTCTCTTCTCTTATTATGAGTCGAGCTTCTTCTTCTTGTGTGTGCTCTTCCCAGAGTTTGTTGAAAGTAATCACTTTCTTTTGGCACACATTCCTTGCATGAATGAATCCCATGATCCTGGGAGGCCATTCAAGGTGGCTATCACCACTTCTCCATTTTCCACTTCTTCTTCATTGTTCTTTTATTTGGGAGATGATTGTATGGTCTCTGCATTCTGGATCTTCACATTCTTCAACTGGTTTCTTAAGTTCATATTTCGATGTATGTTCTTCCCTTCAAATAGCTTGGTCAAGGAATCAAACATCTCTTTCGATGTCTTTAGGGAAGACACTTTTGGTACAATGTGATCCGTGATTGAATCAACAATGATCTTCTTGGCCTTGACCAAGTTCTTCTGGTGTAAGGATTTTAGCCTCATCTCCCTCTAGAACTGGAACCTCTCTACTCATGTAGGTGTCCAATTCATTTTCTTTAGAGAGATCAGATACTTCCATGCTTGGAATTTGTCAACTTCACCAAGATTATCATCAAGCTGATGTGATAGATCACTTTGAAATGATAACCTCAAATGCAAATAGCAAAATATTAGATCTTACGGATTTGAGGTGTCCATCCTGGTTCCGGAGCTGGTTGATCTAGGTTTTGTTAAAGAAACCCTAATTTTCAAAACTTGGAATCTTTCAAAGATGATTGGATAGAAAGATATATCTCTTCAAGTTGAGATGTCTAATGTACTCCTTTTCCGAAAACAGTGGAGGGAAGCTCTCGGAACACGAAGCCCTAGTTTTCCAATTTCTTTTATAGACATTCTTGTTACTATTTCTGCGATATCTCTGAAATTAATGCTCCTCTATGTTTGAAACTTTGCACTAAGGTAGCGTCGCATGTCCCTATTGCAACACCATAGGTTTAATTAGAATTGGTTTCACCAATTGAGACTTATGATAAGTTTCCCAAGGTGACCTGTTATAGGGCTGTTCATAATAGCAAAGTTGTACGGACTACCACATGTCACTGTTTCATCTTTTGGGTCTGAAATTTGGACCACATATATTAAATTTCATGCCCTTTCTAGAACATCTTCAAAAATTTCCTTTGGACCTTTGTAGCCCAAGCTATAGAAATTCTCCTTAGGTGTCATGTTTAGGGATGAATTATGGAAGAGGCTGGAATTCTAACTTGGAGGGATCATATATCCTAGAATATAGTGACTATGAAGATGAAGTTTGGACACTGTGTAAATCAGGATTTTATCTTCGGCCTTGGAAATTTTCAACACCTGAGACTTCGCCAATCCCGAGATATAGTGAATGTACCAAAACTTATCATTTTTAGTATTTTAGGGTATTTCCAGCTCGGGGTCAAACTAGGGTTTGAATTTCCCAGAGTTATACCCAACCAAAAATATTGATCTAGGCTCTAAAATTCTATTTTTATGAGGATAGAAATCCTATGTTGGGATCACTAAAAAATTCCTCTTCTGTAAGAAGCCCTAATTTCCTGCACCAAAACTGAAAATGCTTGGAATCGAATTCTGCTTCGACAGAAAGATGCGCCCTTCAATGGAGAGTCAGCCTAGCATGCTTTTGCTGATGGATTGTGGAGAGAGACCCAAAAAGTAAGAAGCACTAGCTTTTGCAGCTGCACAATGTCTTCTTCTTAGGTTAGCTCTGATACCATGTTATATTTTTATCATTCAAGCTAGCATTATGATCTTAGGATCTTTAACTGAGAGAATAACATGCACAGTAATAAAAACACAAGAGACAAGAGACACAAAGAATTTTCCTCGGGGAAACCATAAAGGAGAAAACCCTGCAACTTCCTCAGAGATAGAATCATCACCAAAATTAAAACCCAAAAACATAAAGATGATCTCCCGACAGCAGTAGTCTCTCTCTCTGATCCTAGTGTCTTCTCTCTCACTCATGCGCCTCAATGAGTGAGTGTGTGTGTGATAAATAGAGAGGCTCACTATCTATTTATATTCTTTCGTTCACTTGAAACCCACTCCAACATGTCGGCCTCACTTAACAATTACTTACTAGAGCTGACATCTCTGTGAGTGTCTAATAACCCTAGTGCCCCACAACTTGTGGGGACTTTGCCTCCTCCGACCAAAAAGGAGGGTTATCCTTAACACAACGCTGGGGACTGTTGCCCCGACTTACAATGAATCACATAGGGTCAACTTCTCTAGGATATTCTAATAACCCTAGGGCCCCACAACTATGGGGAATTTAACCCTTGACCAATAGGAGGGTTACCCACAATGACTTGACATGACTTGTTTACATTATAGAAACTTCCCGGAATAAACATCAGGGTATGACATGACTTAAATACATTACAAACACATCCTGAAATAAACATCGGGGTACAATACATAATATATACAGATGAATACATCCCAAAGTTACAATTACATCAACAGTAGTGAAGCAGTATGGCTTTGAAATATGTTGGCAGGATTATTTGATGCAGAGATAGATGTTACTGATATCCTTTGCGATAATCAGATTTGTATCAAGATTACAAAAAACCAGGTGTTTCATGATAAGTCAAAGCATATTGAACTTAGATATTATTTCATTCGGTACATGGTTCAGAAAGGAGTTGTAAATCTCAAGTATGTTCCTACAGAGGAACAAGTGGCATATTTGTTAACTAAGACTCTGGCTCGTCTAAAGCTTGAATACTTTCGAGACAACCTTGGTGTAGTTGAAAAGGACCTTTCTTGAAAGAGGGAGTGATGGTAGATGGAAGAAGGATGTAGTGGTGGTAGCTCAGTCTAAAGTAGGGTAAGTCTGGCTAGGATTGTTGGCCCAAAAGGGTTAGTCAGATGAGGCCTGTTGATCCTAGGGGGATTAGTATGTCTGGCTAGATCATTTTAACCCAAGTGGGTTTGTAAGACAGGACAAGGCTTGTTGGTCCCCAAGAAGATCCACTTGTCTAACTAGGCTTATTGGATTGAAAGGGTTAGTAAGTTAGAAAAAATGCCTGGATGGATCTACCAGAGAACTCACCATGATGCTTCTCCGAGATAGTTAGACGGAAAGATGGTTGTTACAGTATTTCTATATTGTTGATTATTGAGATGTTTGTTTGGTTTAGTATTTCTATACTAATGTTTGTTGAGATGTTTGGATGAATATTGTTATATTAATGATTGTTGAGATGTTTGGTTCAGTATTTAGTATACTGATGATTGTTGAGATGTTTGCTTTAGATGATTGTTGATATAGTTTCAGTGTTGTTACACTGATGATTGTTGATTGTTGAGATGATTGTTGAGATAGTTTCAGTATTCCTATGCTGATGTAGCATGTTCATTATTCTCATACTCATTATTGTTAATTGATGAGATGATTGATAGTTGCAATATTCTTATATTGATGTTGTAGGTTCAGTATTATCATATTGAAGATTGTTGAGATGACTGTTGATGAGTTTGGTTCAGTATTTTGATGTTTGATGGTGATGGTGATGTTGATGTTCCAACCTCTCTGTGGTGGAGATGCAGATGATGATCTAGAATTACAGATGATTTTTTT
This sequence comes from Pseudotsuga menziesii, assembly GCA_001517045.1. Taxonomy (NCBI): domain Eukaryota; kingdom Viridiplantae; phylum Streptophyta; class Pinopsida; order Pinales; family Pinaceae; genus Pseudotsuga; species Pseudotsuga menziesii. The sequence goes on from LPNX010305488.1 coordinate 577,076, forward strand.
TTAGCACTAACATGCTAATGATGTTGTTGTTGTTTTAGTATTTACATACTGATGATGCAGATGATGATGTTTCAGTATTTACATGCTGATGATACAGATGATAATGTTCTAGTATCTATTGCAGATGATGATGGTTTAGTGTTTACACACTAATGTTGGAAACACTTGATGTGGCAGAATATGACTCTCTTTTCACATATTGATTCTATAGAAGATGATCCAGAAGATATGACAGTCTGTGATTCAGTATTCACATACTGATGCTATAGAAGATGATCCAGAAGATGTGACAGACGATGATTCAGTATTCATATATTGATGCTATAGAAGATGATCCAGAAATGATTCAATATTCAGATACTGATGTGACAGACAATGATTCAATATTCACGTACTCACGCCACAGAACATGATCCATAAGATGATAGAAGATGATTGAACACGTACAGAATATGATTCAATATTCACATACTGAGAGTGCAGAAGATGATCCAGCTGAGATCGATGATGAAGATGTATGATGATGTTCCAAAACTTCTTATGACATATAGAGTCTCACCAACTAGTTGTATAGCTGTAATAGTATCATTTTCTACTACGGTTGAATACCTTCCTAGTTAAGAGGGAGTGTTAAAGTATTGTAACTTCAGAATATATTCTAGATGTATTGATTGTATTCTTCCTTTAGGGGATGAATTTAGTATTGTTAGTGTCATTAAAATAATCAATGTAAACCTCTGAATGTAAGTCGTGTCAATAGTACCCAAGTGTCAATATAATAAATGTTATTTGTGGTGTCCAACTGGACAAGTCGGCCTAGTCAGTTAGAGAATCCAAACTTGTTAGGTAAGAGGTCAAGTCAACTGAAGAATATAAATAGGGTGGAACTTCCATTCATTTTTACTCACTCACTCAAGCTGATTTGCAAGAGAGAGAAGAACTAGTGCACTAGAAAGAAGTTAGAAGCAGTTGTATTGGTTTTACACTGCTTTGGTTGAGATCTATACTGAAAAAGTTTTGTGGGGTTTTCTCCCTTGTGGTTTCCTTGAGGAAAATCTTCTTGTTCTTGTGTTCTTATATTTCCGTGCATGTTGTTCTTTTAGTATCTTCTAGTGACAATTTGCTTTAAGATAAAATCTAAGCAAATTAATAAATCTTAACATAAGAAAGTGTAACATAATTCACACAAAATTACTTTTGCAAGATTCAGAGTTGTAGATATACTGATCAGAGGCTTACGTTGAATAACAATGAACCAAAATAATTTGCAAGGTGTATTTGATCAAACAAGATTTAGTTAATCTCACAACCATGTTCTGTATTTTGTAGACCTGATAGGTAAACTCTGTTAGGAAAAAAACTTAAAATTGTTATATAACTCTATAAATATGCAACCTCTAGTACTCATTTTCCAAGCTTTTCCTAGCTTCCATCAACTTCGTGCTTCCAACTCAGTTCAAAATCTCAATAGCAAAAGGTCACATTTTCCTTGGAAGTTCCTCCTTTTTCTTGTTTACATCTTATGTCGTGAGTATCCTTTCCATACACAAAAGGAAAGAGAGTGTAGGTCTCTTAACACATCTTTTCTTTGAATATTATTTACTATGTTTATATCTTCATATATGTTAGTTAGTTTTCCAATGAAGAGAGCGTGGCTCTTATAACATCCTTATTAACATGTTAACTTATTATTTAAAAGAAGTGGGGTTGATTTTGCTTTTCTTAAGGAAATGATTCAATCTTTTGTATAATAATATTGCATGATATGATATGTGTCCATTAAGGGTGTATCCAAGGAATGTATACTTCATATATTCTTACAGTTATAAGCTAGGTCAAAGAAAGTCTACATATATATACGGGGTTTACTTGTTAAATATAAAAACGTCTTAGAGAAAGGGAGCATATTCTCTCAATTGGAATATTGATTCCAATATACAAAAACATCCCAGTAACTCTATTAATGCTCATTAATATATTTTAGGATTGGAATTTAATTTCCTATTTATTAGCGAGCTTACCACACATATTGGTGTCTTTCTTATGTTCACATTTTTTGTTTCATCTTAGCTTAATTTAATATTTGTGAAATATATAGTGATTTCTATTTTATGAATGGTACTTTAATTTTAGTATCTATTTATGAACACATGGATAGAAATAAATATTATTTCCTATGTGTATGCATTCCTCTATGTCATTCAAGAAGACGACAATACTATGCAAATGAATCTTCATTTCGAATAATAATAATTGACTATGAAGCTCGATAATGTCGTGTTGATGTAATGATCATGAGTATGAGAAGTTGTAACTAGAGACTCCAAAGGTTGTAGAGTAGTAATTAAAGTGAATGTTCTTTATACATGTTCAACATATGTGAAGATAAGTACGGTTAACCTGTATGTTACATTAGTTTAATATGAATAACTTTGTTAGAACAAAGGATTAAAAGTACACAAAAAAAAATGACCCCATCTTCCAAGAAGGTAAAGAGGAGATTGGGTTTGTTACAAATGGTATCAGAGCAGGTTTACAATACTCAGACCTAATGGACTCGCCTTCATACGGGTATGTTCTGAACCTTGTGAAGAATTGATTATTCGAATATGAGACTTTATGCTCACTTCTTGGCATACATGTTATAGAAATAATATTGTCTTAATGTTATGATTGTCAAGTACATGAACTAGTTTGTTTAGAATCAAGAGATTGAATGCATGAAGCTAGATGCACAAACTCAAATGCTAGTATATGAATGACTTTTCAAGATTATGCTAATACAAATCATAGTAAGGTTAGTACTAGCTTAAAACAATTTAATCAAGCTACAACAAGTAAGGAAAGAGTTAGGCTCAGTATACTACAAGAGAAACTCAATGAATAGTACATGTTAGTAGAGATAATTGATATAGTAGTATAAAAATGACTTTGATTCCCTACAAGATTATATATGATAAACAAACAAGGATTATGCATTTTAAATTGTTTTGGTGTTTATAATTTTACATTCTTTTTAAAGTTGCGTTCATTAAATAAAATATAATGTAAATAACCCTTGTATACGTTGTTGGTGTAAAATACAAGTACACTTGGTGACAAGAGACTTTACCAAACTAAAATGAAGATGATGGAAAATAGTAAGGTAACTCGATCTTATAAAACATTAGACATCAGTTTTACTTAAGATATAAGTGAGTAAAAAGATGAATAATTTATGGAAAAAAGTAATGCATTATGTAAAAGAATATATTATTGTATCAAAACTTTATAAGCATTAAAAAAAGTAATAGGTTTTAAAGTTTGTTTTATGGGATGTGATGCATTTAATTTCTTTTGAGAATTTGTGACTAAGGAATGTAGGTATACATGACTCAAAGAAGCACTGTCAAATGGGAGTTTGTAAGATAATCAGAAACAAAAGATGAACTTACCAATGGAAAAAGGTAACATTTACGATCTATAAGACTCCTTGTTTATCATGGAAGTTTAACAAGATGTTATCATTTTATTAATCAAATTGCATAGTTTGGATAACCTGATATGCTGGGAATATATTTTGTAAGAAGTTTTGAAATTTTCTATTGAAGTACTTGAGTATAATAACTGTAGCATTTTGAGAATGATGAGTTGTGTATATGGCACTGTTAGGGTTAACCTTGACTTGAGATCTAGTCAAAGGTGGTTAGGTCTAGCACATGGTTTGGGCACATGGTTTGTTGTAGCCCATGGTATTGTCCCATGGTATTGCATGTGTTAAACTTGACTTGAGATCGAGTCAAAGGTGGTTAGGTCTAGCACATGGTTTGGGCACATGGTTTGTTGTAGCCCATGGTATTGTCCCATGGTATTGCATGTGATTAAGCCTTTATAAGGCTTGAGGAGGCTCCATTGTAATTGTACTGGATATGTGTACTGTAATGTACTGGATGTGGCCATTGTATTGTACTGGAAGAGAGACTGTGAAAGCGTGAAGAGGAAGTGCAACGGTTTTGCTGCAGGGTGTATCCCTTCATCTTTCTAGACTGCAATAAAAGGACTAGCAAATTTCTTTGTGGACGTAGCCCATCGTTTGGGTGAACCACGTTATATCTGTGTCTCTCTGTACTGTTTTAATTTGTTTTGCATCTTGTTTATTGATTTAACTGTATATCTGTTATTGCTCTATGGTCCTATTTTTTTAACAATTGGTATCAGAGCCAAAAGGTCTATTTGGTTTGTAAACTCGCAGGAAAGAAGGGTTCCTGGTTCGAGTGGGAGCAATGGTGGAAGAAGGAAAGTTTAGGGTCGATAAATTTAACGGCCAAAACTATTAGTTATGGAAGATGCAAATGGAGGACTATCTGTACCAGAAAGAACTACACCTGTCGTTGGGCGGAAAAGAAAAACAACCAGCGGCTATGAAGGATGAAGAATGGGGGGTTCTTGACAGAAAGGCACTAGGAACAATACAGCTGTTCCTGGCTTCATCAGTGGCCTTCAATATTTCGAAAGAAATAACAATAGAGGGTGTGATGAGCTCATTGAGTAAGCTCTACGAAAAACCCTCGGCTTTTAACAAGGTATTTTTAATGAAGTGTTTATTTAATATGAAGATGTCAGAAAGTGGATCTGTTGCTGACCATTTAAATGAGTTTAATACACTTACCAGTCAGTTAAGTTCTGTAAAAGTGAACTTTGATGATGAGGTTAGGGCTCTTCTAATCTTGTGCTCATTTCCAGAAAGCTAGAATAGCTTGGTCATGGCTGTAAGTAACTTTATCCCTAGTTCAAGCACTCTTAAGTTTGATGATGTTGTTAGTGTTATTCTTAGCGAGGAAATGCGAAGGAAAAGCACATGTGAGACATCAGGTAATACGTTGACCATGGACAGTAGAGGGAGACAAAAAGAGAGAGGAAGGAGCCCAGAAAATCGTGGCAAGTCTAAAAAGGGAAGATCCAAGTCCAGATTCGGAAAAAAAGAATTCTGGAACTGCGGTAAGAAAGGACATCTAAAGAAATACTGCAGAGCACCAAAGAAGAAAGGTGAGAGGCAGCAAGAGACTACCCAGGAAGCAAATGTAGCAAGTGATGTGTTACAAGATGCTTTGATTCTTGCATTAGATAATACTAGTGATTATTGGGTAGCAGATTCAGGGGCTTCATTTCATGCTACACCCCATAGGAAATTCTTTTATGATCATGTTCAAGGTGATTTTGGGCATGTGTTATTGGGGGATGATGAACCATGTAAAATTGTTGGAAAGGGTAAGGTACAGATTAAACTAAATAATGGAAATGACTGGTTGCTAAAGGATGTAAGGCACATTCCTGCTATGAAAAGAAATATGATCTCAACAGGGTAGTTGGGAGATGGCGGTTGTTTGTCTACGTTTGGAGAAACGTGGTGGAAGGTCAATAAAGGATCAATGGTAATTGCAAAAGGAAATAGGATAGGTACATTATATTTATGTCCTCATAACACTGATTATTCTATTTCTGTAGCTTCCACAGAAATAGGTGCAACCTTGTGGCATCATAGGCTTGGCCACATGAGTTAGAAGGGGATGCAGATTCTCCACTCAAGGAAACTGCTTCCAGATCTGAAGCAGGTAAGTTTGGAATTTTGTGAGAACTGTGTATATGGAAAACAGAAGAGAGTTAGATTTCTCAGGGTTGGGAAACAAAAGAAGAGTGAAAAGTTAGAGCTTGTCCATACAGATGTATGGGGACCAGCTCAGGTACAATCTCTTGGTGGCTCTCGTTATTATGTTACTTTTATTGATGATGCAACTAGAAAAACTTGGGTTTATTGCATTAGACAGAAATCTGATGTGTTTGATACTTTTAAGAAGTGGAAAGCTTTGGCTGAGAATGAGACAGGAAAAAGGTTGAAATGTCTCAGATATGATAATGGAGGCGAGTACTGTAGCAAGGAGTTTGACAGTTACTATTCACACAATGGGATTCGCAGAGAGAAGACAGTCCTTGGAACACCCCAAGAAAATGGTGTGTCAGAAAGGATGAACAGAACAATCATGGAGTGTGCAAGGTGTATGAGATTGCATGTAGGGTTGCCCTTACAATTTTGGGTTGATGCTGTAAACACTGCTGTTTATTTAATAAACAGAGGGCCTTCAAGTGCTTTGGATGGTGGAATTCCAGAGGAGGCATGGACAGGTAAGCAGGTAAAATACTCATTTCTGAGAACTTTTGGTTGTGAATCATTTGTCCATATTGATAAAGATGATAGAACAAAGCTTGAGGCTAAATCCAAGAAATGTACCTTTATTGGATATGGGGTTGATGATTTTGGTTATTGCTTATGGGATCTTAAAAATTGCAAAATCATTAGGAGTAGAGATGTAGTATTCAATGAAAAGGTCATGTACAAAGAATCGTTGCAGGGAAAGAAAGAAGAAAAGGAAAACATAGAGTACACAGTGCTTAATGAAATCAAAGAAAATGAAGTTCCAAAAGCACCAAAAAATCAAGAGCAGCAGCAGGCACCTGAAACTCCTGCAACTATAAGAAGGTCTACCAGGTTAAGTAGACCCCCTGAACGATTCTCTCCTTCACTGTATTATTTATTGATGACTGATTCTGGTGAGGCAGAATGTTTTGAATAAGTAATGTAGGTAGAAACTAGAAAGAAGTGGGAGCAAGGCATGGATGAGGAGATGGACTCATTGGTAAGAAACCAGACTTGGGATCTGGTTAAGTTGCCTGCAAGAAAAAGGGTATTGCAGAATAAATGGGTTTACAGGTTGAAGGAAGAAGATGGAGGAAAGAAGTGGTACAAGGATAGACTTGTTGTAAAGGGGTTTGCACAAAAGAAAGGTATAGACTTTGATGAAATATTTTCTCCTGTTGTTAAAATGACTTCAATTAGAACTATTTTAAGTCTAGTGGCGGTAGAAGATTTGCATCTTGAACAATTAGATCTAAAAACGGCCTTTCTCCATGGGGATTTGGAGGAAGAGATTTATATGCAGCAGCCACAAGGGTATGAGGTCAAAGGGAAGGAGAATTTGGTTTGCAGGTTGAAGAAGAGCTTGTATGGCCTGAAGCAAGCTCCAAGGCAATGGTATTTAAAATTTGATAAGTTTATGACAGAACAAGGTTATGATAGATGTCATTCTGACCACTGTGTTTATTTCAAGAGGCTTGATAACGGAAGATATATTATCTTGTTATTGTATGTGGATGACATGCTTGTTGCAGGGTCTAACATGCAGGATATAAATGTGCTCAAAAGAAAACTAGCTAAATCATTTGCGATGAAGGATTCCATGGGGATTTGGAGGAAGAGATTTATATGCAGCAGCCACAAGGGTATGAGGTCAAAGGGAAGGAGAATTTGGTTTGCAGGTTG